>MU735630.1:0-68916 GCA_026770625.1 Nicotiana glauca
AAATGGTAAACTTGATTGTGCCCGTGTGGCTTGCATGCATATATAACTGGACTGATTGTGGACCGGGCTGCATGCGCAGCGAATGCTATGATGATATTGCGCTTGGGCTGTAGGAGCCCCTCCGGAGTCTGTACACACCCCCAGTGAGCGCGGTATCCATGGATCGGGCTACGCGCCGTAGCGGTCATGTGCATTGCATTCATACATCTATACCTGCCTGTGGTATCTGTCATTAATTGTTATTATTACACTGTTAAATGTGTAGGAGCATTGGTTATAGTTTTGCATTGTTGTATTTCGGGTTTTCTTACTTTCAGCCATTATATATGTCTATTACTACTGAGTTGGAAGTACTCACTTTACTCCCTGCACCATGTGTGCATATCCAGGTATCCCGGGAGTTTAGCTGAGCTTTTGCTGATTTCAGAGTTTGTCCGGAGTTGTGGAGGTAGCTGCCTGACGTCCGCAGGACCCGACTTCACCCCTATCCCTTGTTATTTGTCTTTCCGCATATTTCAGACTATGTATTATTATAGTCTTGTCACACTGTATTGTTAGAGGCTCTAGACTCATGACCCCCAGGCCTTTGGGAGTATATTCTGTGTTATAGTCATATTCAGCATAATCTTTCAGTTTCATTGTTATTAATGATATTCAAATAACTGGTTTTGAGCTTCATGCTCGGGTTGAGAGTGTAAATGGTCGGGCTTTCCTAGCAATTGTGTTGGGCGCCATCACGACCGGGATTGGGGTCGTGACAAGAATATCTTCATATCATATCGAGCTAATATGCTCAACTGAGTTGTGGTAGCACGCGTAGGTGCACAAGGTGTTAAACAGTAATTTTGGACAACCCATCGCAATTTTAAGCATGTTCGAGGACGAACATATATTTAAATAGGAAAAAATGTAACGACCCGACATGTCCTTTTGAGCTCTAGCACGTCATTCGCTAATTTGAGGCCACAAACAGCTTCATTTAAGGTATTATGACTCGTACGTGCGGTGGGAATTGAATTTCGGGAAGTTCAGAGTCGATTGGAAAAAATAATTCTCATTTCAAAAACCTTAAGTTGGAAGAATTGACTAAGATTGGATTTTTGAGTAAACGACCTCGAAATCGGGATTTGAAAGTTCCAGCAGGTTCGTATGATAATTTCGGACTTGGGCGTATGTTCGAATCAGGTTTTGATTGACCCGGGAGCGTTTCGACGCCTATTATGGAAGTTAGCATTTTAGAAGAATTTCATAAATTTGGGTTGAAATGTATTTTAATGATATTGATGTCCGTTGGGGATTCCGAGTCTGGGAATAGCTCAAAATAGTGATTCTGGTATTGGGAGCATGATCGGAAGTGGATTTGGAGGTCCGTAGGTCATTTTGGAGTCATCTGGCGAAAGTTAGAAATTTGAAGGGTTTTGAGAAGTTTGGCCGAGAGTTGACTTTAAGATATCAGGGCTGAAATTGGATTCTGAAAATTTGAACAGACACATTATGTCATTTACGACTCATTTAAAAAATTTGAAGTCATTCCGGATTTATTTGATATGTTACGGCGTAAAATATAGAAGTTGGAAGATTCGAAAACTCATAATTCGATTCGATGCACGATTCATGATTTTGACGTTGTTTGATGGCCTCGAGTGAGTTCGTATCATATTTTGGGACATGTTGGTATAATTGGCTAAGGTCTCGAGGGCCTCGGGTGGATTTCGGAAGGTTAAAAGAATGGATTTCAGACATAGAAAGCTGCTGAAATTTTCTGTTGCAGAAGATGTTTGCCAAAAAGTTTCTGATGCGGGGAGTCAATTTTAGAAGCTCATATCTTGCAATCTATAAGGAATCTGAAATTTTGCGAAAGATGAAAGTATCCACCATGCATCATTTGGATATTTGTACAGAAAGTTATGATCGATTGAATGAAGGTTGGTAAAGCTATTTTGCAATTTCCCCAGAAATTTCTGATGCGAGGAGCCTACTCTGGAAGCTTATATCTCAAAATTTATAAGGAATCTGACAATTTGCAAAATTTGGAAGTATTAGATCTTTGATTCTACTTTCCATAAAGTCAAATAATTCATCATTTGGACATTTGTACAAAACATTATGGTCCATTAACGTGAGACTGGTAGTAGTTCATTTTTTGCCCGAAAATCAAACAAACTCGCATTTCATACATGCGACTTGCCTAAAGACGGGAGTCAGCCATTTTTTACTCATTTTTGAATTTTGAGACTCGAATTTGGACGATATTTTGAGCTTTTGGAATAGGGTTTTCACATAGCACTTTGAGGTAAGTAATTTCTACACAACATGAGTTTAATACATAGAGTATGGAGAGATTAGCATGTAAAAAGTTGGTGAATTCAAGGGTTTAGATGAAAACCTAGGTTTTGTATAAAAATAAGATTTGACCACGAAAATGGCTATGGAATTTGATAAATATCATATATTTCACTTCATAAGGTTATGGGTAACAACTTTCTTATAAAATTTTTGGAATCCGGGCACGTGGTCCTGGGGGTGAATTTTAGGAATCTTACATTTAGGGTTGTGTAATCACATTAGTAGTAGGAATATGAATTTTTGAATATGTATTGATTAGTTTATGCGCTATTTCATTAGTTTTGGATTATTCCGCAATTGAGAGTTTGAGCATAATCTTGAACTGGAAAGTGGGCTTCGGAGCGAGGTGAGTCTCCTTACGAACATTGTAAGAGGAAATTGTCCCCATAGGTGAATAATTGGATATATGCTTCTATTCGTAGGGGCTACGTACACACAAGGTGACGAGAGTCCGTGCCTAGCTACTATTATGCTTAAATCCGGGTAGTCTAGGACCCAAAAGCATGCTTTACTAGTAATATTTGCAATCTTGTTGATAATTTAAAATGTTTAAAACATATCGAACATATAAATGAATTTCTAAATGACTAGACATCGTTTCTTGATTTTTAAAAATGGAAATTACCTTTTCTTGAATAATTGTTCCTTGATGAATTCTTGAATGACTGCTTGGATGTATTTATCTATTGTGGAACGGGCCAAACACCTCGGTAGGTTAAATAAATGCATCTATGGTTTGCGCCATTCGACACTCTGGCAGTGCACATTTTAAATATTATTGGATCGGACCGTATGATGTTGTGCTTAAAGTATATATATATTTGCATGGATATCACCTCATATCTTGTTTTTGTTTCGTGGATTTAGGATCTGAAATGTATTAATTTATGTTAATTTGATGTATTTTCATGTGTAGAAATGATCCGGGAGCAATCGGGGCGGAATGTACAAAATTATAGCCAAAATGGACGAAAACAGGGAAAGGGCATATTTCAGCGCACAGGTGGCGCCCAACCCTACCTGTGGCGCTAGAAATAGAATCAAAAATATTACAGCGCCATGGAGGGCGCTGACACCAGTCAAGGCGCCAATGACATGAAAGTTGTCCAATTTTGCCCCGGACATGGTTATTTCGGTCCTAGACCTACCCAACACGTATAAAAGTAAGACTAAACTTATTTGTAAAGGGAAGACGCCACTTTGGAGAGGAAATACACAAAAGAAACATTCGGGGAGGAAGAACATCTATTTCTGCATCTTTTCTTAGTATTTTTAATTGTCTAAACTTATGAAATTGTTTGCTAGTGTTGTTGATACCCAATTTTTTCTTACCTATTTTTATACTCAAAATATTCTCAAAATAGCATATACATGCATATATAAGTATGCCCAAGAATTTAGACTTTTTTTCCTAATTTTTAAAGCTTTTTAAATTCATTTTTATTATTTGTTTTAGTAGTACAAAAATCAAATAATTATTTCCAAAACTATCATTTGGTGAGTAATTTATTTCCATCCTCATATTTATACCACAATATAATTAAGGTGATTTTAGCATATTTTTATAAATTTATTTGATAATTTTAAAGCTACATTGCATAAAATTGCAATTATAGCCTATATTACGATTAATAATATTTTACAATTATAAAATTGTTCCCAGTATTTTTAGATTAACGTTTATATATTATTAATTAGTTCAGTGCTTTCAATTTGCCCAACCCAACCCCTAACCCATTTAAATTACCCGACCAGGCCTTTCTTTTAATCACAGCCGTTGATCTAAAAGATTAACGGCTCACACCCCACCTTTCCTCTTTTAATTTACCAACCCCCCAACCCTAACTCATTTCCCCTAACCCGCCGGCCTTAAATCCCGTTCCTCTCCCATTATCTCTACAAACCCTAGTCGCCGCTACCTAAACTAAACCTAATCCCTTCTATTCTCGCCGGTTTTTATGGCTTCTCAGGCCATGGAACCCTCATACTCACCTCCTATCGCTCATGTGTGCCTGGTACTCGAAGGTTTGAGGCTAGACTTCAAAGGTCTCCACTCAGACCTCCGCGTACTTGAGGTTTCCGGCCATCTTCGGCCTGTCTCCGACATATCTTATCCTCCTGAGCCTGTTTCCAGCCTTATCTGACTTAGATCGAACCTTTTCCAAGCCTTTTTCATTCTAGGGTTCATCTGAAACCCTAGATGTTTGAGGTTTTACTCCGATTATCTTTAGATCTGTGTGTATTCATTCTCTATTTTTGAGTTCTCAAAGGATTTCCCCAACTTTTCTTTAAAAATTTTACTTTCAAAGTCACTTCTTTCCAATTTAGGGTTTCTGAAAAAAGTGCTTAAGTGTTTTTCCGACTTTTCTTTTCCCTTTCTTTGTGTATGTTTGTCTCTACTATGTTCTTATGTTTTACTTTTTACACATGTTCTTCTACTATGTTTGCTATATTTTGTTCTTCGTTCTACCATGTTTCTATGCTACGTCCTCCCATGCTTTCCCACTATGTTCTGCTATTTGCCTTCAACTATGAATTGATATGCTTCGCCTACTGTATTTTCCTACCACGGTCATTAAGTGTTCTTATTATTTTTACCTTTTAAAGTTTACTCTAGAATACCTGCTTAAACATGTTTTCCTCTACTGTTTCTTTTGCTCTCATTATGTCTCAAATTAAGTTCCTTACTCTGTTTACTTTGAACTTTCTACTGTATTTGCTTGTTTCCTCATTTTTTTATCTTTGCATCTGATTCAAATCGAAAACCATAGGATTTGGGGTTTTTGGGCGAGTTTGGTCTTCTGTGTTTGGACTAGGGTTCTATTTGAGCTCATGACTCTCTCAAACTCGCTTTGGATCTATGTATTGAATTTGAACCCTTTTTGTGTATGACTCTGAATTCTTCTATACTAGACTCTTCTGATTAACATGACAGTCCCTTTTATATGTGTGTTAAAATCTTTATTCAAAAAGGTTTTCCAACTTATGTTTGAATCAGAATTTTTTTTGGGATTAATTGATTGTTGTTGATTCTTCTTAAGTAAAGCCTCTCTTTACCTTTTTCAGACTTGGTTCATTCATACAAAATTTTCGGCTCATGATCGCTTGGCTGTCATTTGGTTTCCTTTCATTAATTTGCACAACCGTGTACTGTCAAAACCCTTCCCTTAAATAACTATTATGTATTTACCCCTTCTTGCACTACTTTGAAAATGTTTAGTTGACCTCTTTCCTTATTTACTTTGCCCATTTGAAATCAGAATCCCTTAATTAAAGAGAAACCTTGTGTGATTGATTCTCAAACTATTTTCTTACCTATTTTTGTTTCCTTTATGCACTATAAATACACGATTGAACAATCCTCCACACACGATTAAGCACACACAAATCACAACTCTTTTCTAAACTTATACTCTTGCTTCTTGACTGCACTTTGGCTTCCATAAGGCTATTGTTTCTCCTTACTTGCTCCTTTGAACTGGTATGTCCTAAAATTAATTTAAGTATCATTCTAATGTGTTTATTTATAGTCTTTGTATTCTTGTACGCTTTTAACTCTCTGCAAAGTTAATTTTGAAGTACCTACATGTTTTTGCCTGCTCCTTCTTTGTTTCTTGCTGCTAGTATAAACAATTGCTCCCACACCTCATTCCCCTATGTGTGCTGAGTTAAGGTATGGCCTGGAAGCATCCAAATTGCTGTCCAGGGCTGAACCTGACCTTTAACAAGGTCTTACCTCCCCAATTCTAAGGCTGACAGGCTGGTCAGGGGTGTGCCAACATCCTAATCATGACCACCAGCCTGCCCTGACCTCCCCTTAATTCCCTTTTATTGCACTTACACTTACTCCTAGTCTCTAAGTTCTGCCCCCCTCCTATGCGCCTTGACTTGGGACCTTGAGTTCCCTCTGAACCTGGACATTTGAGTGCTGGCCTTTCCACACTGCACTATAATCTGATTCTGCAATGATATTTGGGGTGTAAGCATTGCCTGGAACTCTTGAAGTTCCTTGGAACTTTGACACATTCCAAATAAGAGAAAGGCTTTGAAAAATCCGATCCTGAAAGTTGGTTTATCTCATATTATTAGACTCTGAGTTTGGATTAGGCTGATTAGATGTAGATGTAATCACTGATGTAATTTTATTCTTTTCTCTGATTCATTTGGTCTGTAATAAATTTTGTAATAACTACTGTGGTGTATAGTGAAAGGGATGGGATCGAATGCATGAAAAAGGGGTAGATACCATGTTTTAGGGATATTTACTTTCAAAAATTAAGCACCTCATGTAGATACCATATTTTTAGGGATTATTACTTTCAAAATTCAGCACCTCATGTAGATACCATGTTTTAGGAATGATTACTTTCAAAATTCAGCATCTCATGTAGATACCATGTTTGTAGGACTTACTACTTTCAAACCTCTGCATCTCACATAGATACCATGATCATAGGTTTTCTGCACTTCGTATAAATACCATGCCCATAAATTGTTGTTGAAACTCTGCATATCATATAGATATCATACCTATAGGTCCCATTTAACACATAGGCAAATAGTTAAGTAATTAATCAACTATGTCAGTTTTCGACAACTACATCTAAGAAGGACTAATTTGGACTCCCTATCTGGATAATATGTGGTAAATCAACCTATCCTATGCCTTAATTTAATTCAGACCAAATTAGTATGTATAAGATATGATAAACAATTTGTTTCTTAAAATGAGGAGGCCTATTTGAGCCCTTAGTTGCTACTAGTTCCCCTTTAACTGCATTATGTGTTTTGACTGTCGCCCTAGATTTTTATCCTTTTAAACTCTGAAAAGCCAAGCTCCCTCCCCTTTAGGATTATTATTCCCAACTGCCTCCGGAGCTGATAGGTTGGACGGGTAATAGCATGTAGTAGGCGACGATACCATTCCATGCTTAACACCTTAACGGGGTGGGAAGGGTAGACATGGAGATGATGATCACGTGATAACACCATGCATACGATTGGCTACCGGTATTGTGTGGATGATTCATGTGTTTCACAAACCTAGGACCCCTTAACCTTATGTAACTTTATTATTATTTTATCAATAAAATTCTATATCTCATTTCAGTCACCAAATTCCTCCTTTTTACTGCACTATTCCCTTCTTTTCAAAATTTTCGTTTATTCATTTCTTTGTTTAAATTTCTGCACTTGGACATTTTTCTTAAACAAATTATGAGACCACCTAGATCTTAATGTCAAACATGATTGTCAACTATTATACACACCTACTTGCGATCTTTATGTGGAATTATTTGTATGCTCGTTTGCATTTAAAGCCACAACATAGCTTGGCCGGGAACCATACTAGTGGATCTTGAGGGATACCTAACACTTCCCTTCGAGATAATTTCTAGTCCTTACCCGAACTCTGGTTTTCCAACTCAAAACCCTTAGTGTCCTAATGCACTTAATCATTAGGTGGCAACTCTTCAAATCAAAAACCCAAATCCCAAACGGGAATAGAGTTGTCTTCTCAAATATCGTAAACCCGATTTTGCGAGGAAAATGGGGTGTCGACGGCATGGCGTCTCTGGTGGGGACTTCTTTAAGGCTTTTACCATTTCATGTTATTTGTGACTTTATTGCTTCTTTACTTCTTTATTTAATGTCTTTATTCGAAACTGACTTGGCTTTTTTGTTTCTTTTTTTCTTTAACGCTTTCATTTACTACTTTCCTTCAATACCGTTGTAATTTTTTAGCAATCATTGTAATTATTATGAACGTGAAAATACGTGACAATTTGTTTCATCTTTTTAATTGCATATTCAACATCATATTTCATTCATGCCAAACAAATACCATAGAGACGCTTATAATGAGTTGCTGCGCTCTTCCAATATTATTACCCCCAAAATTTGGCAAAGGCATATTTGCGGTAAAATAAGTCGATCAGCGGTGCAGTCGACGGTTCCGTGCCTTTCCTTCTTGATTTGTTCGCTCAAGGGTACCTGTCTAATACCCCATAGAAACCCTATTCTATTTAACTGTGCATGCATCACTGTCCAACCTAGTCGAGTCAGTTATGTTGTCCACATAATGACTCCTTAAGATGGCCTTGTCCAAAGTCCACTAGGTTTCCTTGGAACCCAAATGGACAACACCATATTTTGTGAATTTATTTGGAGAACTAAATGCCATAATGCTAATTATTGGTTTAAATATTCGAGTCTGGTGGGGTAAGGGACTAACACTTTGTTTTGCAGAAAATGAGGCACGAAATCCCCAGATTCGGCATGGTAACCAATATTCACCCAAGGTTGCTAAGCTGGTGGGAAGACCTTCATTCCAGTGACCGGACTCTCGTCCACAAATATTTGGGGAATTTGCCTTCTCTTTTGGAAATCCAGCCTGACAACAAAATCATAAAGGCCGCGACCTTATTTTGGGACAGTGATAGATCAGTGTTTCGCTTTGGGGATCTTGAAATGACACCTTTGCTCGAAGAAATAGGAGGGTTACCTGGTATTCCTTGGGAGACTCCCGGTTTGCTCATACTAGAAAATCGCAAGGGTAGGGGTTTTCTCAAGATGATGGGACTGAAGAAGAACACAGGCTTGACCTGCTTGAAGGATTCCTATATTCCTTTTGACTATCTGTACGAGAGGTACATGCATAGCAAGTCCTACCGTACCTACCCAGATGAATTCGTCCTCACATCATTAGGGCATATCCATAGGAGGGTCTTTGTCTTTATGTTCTGCTTTTTGGGAATGATAGTATTCCCTATAAGAAGGCTAGGATCCATACCAGACTAGCCATGGTCACCAAGATATTAATGGAAGGGATTGGAGGGCAGCCTTTCAGCATAGTGCCCAAGATTGTTGCTGAGATATACCGAGCCTTGGGGAACTGTCAACGAGGGTCCAGTCACTTCGAGGGTTGCAACTTACTACTCCAACTCTGGTTTATAGAACATCTTCAAAGGGGTCAATACCGTCAGGAGCTTCCACGAAGGCCATGGAATGATCATATAGTCTTTCACCATCCCAAGAGAATGAACTATATACCCAACATGTTTGCTCAGCCGGGAGACGCTCGAGGATGGGTAGAGCTGTTTGAAAATCTGAAAGAAGATAAGGTACAGTGGATGTTCGAATGGTTCCCCACTGAAGAGTTCATCATCCGCTCTCAGGATGCTTCATTCCTTATACTCATTGGTCTGAGGGGAACTTATCCCTATGTCCCTCTCCGAGTCATGAGGCAGGCAGGGAGGAAGCAGGTCATACCAAAGGTTGAAAAGGTGAGTCATTTCAGGGCCGATTTCCAAGATGACGATAGTCCGTACAAATGTCAAGCTCAACACATGTGGAATATCAAGATCATCTTGGAAAAGGATTCCATAGAGCCTGACAGATATCATACCGGTTACAACCTATACTATCCAGGTTGGCTAGAAGAAGATCATGCTGGGTTAGGACAGTCCGAGTCTGTTCGAGGTCACATGGTCGTCGACGAGAGGGCTGAAATCCAGGTTAAATACAACCAACTGCGCAATACGATTAGGGAGTGCAAGAGTGAACATCAAGAAATTCAAGAAGCAAATCAGAAGTTTATCGAGGAGTGGAAGGATATGGCCGTCAGCACCAACAAACGACTAGGGTATTTGGAGCGAGGTTTGGTAGAGCTGGAGGGAAAATTCATCCAGAGGATCGAGAATCGCCAAAACGATGTGGGAAATGAAGGAGGATATTTGGCTAGGGCTTATCTGCTGTTGGGGCTGCGTGAGCTGGTGCAGCTATTTGATGGAGCTAAAAATGCCGAGTCTGGGGAAGGTCCTTCTGGGACCAAGTAGTTTGTAGTCTTTTCTTTTCGCTTTAAAATGTAATAAGGCCAATGGCCATTAGTGACATTTTACTTTATGTAATTTTAGTGTCGTTTTGGGATTCGTCTTATTTTTATCAATAAAATGAGGCATTTAGCATTATAAGTTCTCCAAATCAACTTGTCTCTAGGCCTACCTCAGGCACAACGAGGTACCAAACTTAGGACACGAGTTATATTCTTATACTATGTGTTAAAATATTGCAACATTTTCTCATAATCCATACTAACTTATTACCTTTTTTGTTTTATTCCCCTCCCCAAAAGGTTAGTTCGTGCACTCTGGCATCATCATCCTACTCCACAAGATCTAAGGGCCCTCCACCTCCTCCTCCTCCTCCAAGNTCCCCAAAAGGTTAGTTCGTGCACTCTGGCATCATCATCCTACTCCACAAGATCTAAGGCCCTCCACCTCCTCCTCCTCCTCCTCCGAGTCGTATCAGAAACAAGAGCAAGGCAAGAAAGGGTAGAGGTTCCTCAGGGTGTTCAGGTGTCCAAAGAAAGTGCCGCCCAACTCGAACAAAAGTTACTGACATTTCAAGAAGAACTGGACCAAGTTCGGAACTTGGCAAGCTTGTCATTCTCCCTCATTACCCCAGACGTAAACTTTCCCAATGCTCAAAATCCTATATCTCCACAGAACCTCCCGAAACCACAGAAACAACCTGTTCCCCATCAAAATTGAAACATTTTTCACACTTCAAACAACACCCCGCTCCTCATTCCCGAACCGCTAAATGATCATCCCCACCACACTCCTATCTATGTAGAAACCATGCCACAATACACTCAACCCATTTCAAACACACCGAAGTCTGATAACAAAGACTCCCTCATCAAGAATCTAGCCGCAGAGCTCAAGAAACTAACTAGCCGAGTCCAGGGTGTTGAAGGAAACAAAGGTATTGAGGGGTTGAATTATGAGGACCTTTGAATTCAGCCAGACGTCGAACTTCTCGAGGGGTACAAACCTCCTAAGTTCGAAATGTTTGATGGCCCAGGAGATCCAAGAGTCCATTTGAGGACATATTGTGACAAACTGGTCGGTGTCGCAACAGATGAAAAGATTCGCATGAAGCTCTTCATGAGAAGTTTGAAAGGTGATGCTCTCTCTTGGTACATTAGCCAAGATCCCAGGAAGTGGACAAGCTGGGTAGGGATGGCATCTGATTTCATGGACAGGTTCAGATTCAATACAGAAAATGCGCCAGATATTTTCTATACCCAGAATTTGAAGAAGAAAACTACAGAGACATTCCACGAGTATGTTACTCGTTGGAGATCAGAGGCTGCCAAGGTCAGGCCGGCCTTGGAAGAAGAACAGATGAACAGGTTTTTTGTCCGAGCTCAGGATCCACAGTATTATGAGATGTTGATGCTGATAGAGGGCCATAAATTCTCCGACATCATCAAGCTAGGAGAAAGGATTTAGGAAGGAATTAAAAGCGGTATGGTTACTAATTTTGAGGCACTGCATGCTACCAACAAATCCCTACAGTCTGGTGGCATGTCCAAGAAAAGGGACGTAAGTGCCGTGATGGTTGCACAGAGAACGAAATCCCCAGTAAAATTCCAAGCTTACCCCGTACCTCCTCTCACATATCAACCTATCCCTAATTACCAAGAACCTCCGCCATCCTACCAAATTGCATCACCTACTTACCAATCATCTCCACTCCCCACATATCAACCTAACTCACCAAGATATTCCCAACCCGCACCCGTCTACCAATCCTACAATGCTCAGCTTTCTCACTACCAATCACCTCCCGCCTGCCAAAACTTCCCCAGGCCATGTCCGAACTTCGACCGTAGACCTCGTAGTAATACACCGCCATCGCTGAGACAATCGACTAGCTATATGAAAGTCTCAAAGCTGCTGGTTATGTCACCCCAATCCCTTCCATAACTCCAGAAAATCCTTCCCAATGGGTCAATCCAAACAAAACCTGTGCATACCATTCCAGCATGAAAGGGCATACCATTGATGAATGCCGATCTCTGAAGGATAAAATCTAGGCTCTAATAGACAACAAAATCATTGTGGTAAAGTAGACTACCCCTAATGTTCGCAACAATCCCTTGCCTGATCATAAGGGTGGGGGTGTGCACATGATCGAGGTAGAAGATGATTGGGACCCCAAAGGGTCGATTGGATTAATTGCCGAAGGTGATGAGCCAAAGAAACAAACAATCACACTGAATCCAATTGTAGTCCAGATCCAGCCCTCTAGGGATGCTGAAGTAAATATGCCCATACCTCTCGATCTTGGAACACCGTCATCCGCAAAGACTGTAGAGCCAATTGAGGTAGAGTTTGGGTGTCCAACGGCACCTGTACCATTTGAAGTTGCTGTGTTACCTCCTAAAACAAGGGTGCTCATTCCTGTAGCAATGTCAGCCACAAAACCGTTCCATACATAGGCCATTCCTTGGGATTACACCGCCGAGGCGAGAAGGAAGGGGAAAACTAGGTCTGGAGAAGCAATTGCAGCACAAGGTATGACTAGGACCGGCAGAATTTATACTCTGGAGCACGTAGTTGAATCAAGTAAGCAGGCCTCTGGGCGGCCTATTGAAATTGGGCCCAATGATCTCTAGCGGATGATACATGCAAAAGAATACTTAGTTGTTGATCAACTAAATAAAACACCAGTGTAGATCTCCATCTTAGCTCTGCTGTAAAACTTCGAGACACATAAGAATGCCCTGATGAAGATACTAAGCGAGGTGTATGTACCCAGTAACATAACTGGAGGAGAGATGGAAAACATGGTCGGGCAGATATTGGAGAGTCGTAAAATCAATTTCATGAGGATGAGTTGCCCCTTGAAGGTTTAAGCCACAACAAAGCGTTACACATCACTGTGCAGTGTGAAGACTATTTCATCACCAGGACTCTAATTGATGGAGGTTCCAGCCTTAATATTGGTCAATTAGTGACCCTCAGAACATTAGGGAAGAGTCTACATGAAATCAAGGATGGGGCTATCAATATCAAAGCTTTCGATGGATCCCAAAGGTCCACTATTGAGGAGATCAGTTTATGTCTACAAATGGGACCAACTTGGTTCGATGTTGATTTTCAAGTGATAGACATCCCAGCATCTTACAACTTACTACTGGGACGACCTTGGATCCACGCTGCTGGAGCTGTAGCATCAACCCTGCACCAGGCGGTGAGGTTCGAGTGGAATCACCAAGACGTGATTATTCATGGCGACGGTAGTAACCCCATATACAGTCGCCAGAACATCCTAGCAATCGGAGGAAGAATAAAGCTAGGCGTAGAAACCTACCATTACATTGAGTGAGTCAACGCTGTAAAGAAGGATAAGTGGTGGGATAACAAGATCGAAAGTATACTGAATTGGAGCCGGTATGAACCTGGCAAAGGGCTCGGCAAGAACCTCCAGGGAATCACTAAACCTATCAAACTGAAGAAGCATGGCACCACCTTCAGGTTAGGGTATGGATATACTTGGGAAGAATTCAAGAACTGGTCGCCACCATGGCGCGACCCTTACTATCCGCTGGAGCACCCGATACCTTGCCTGGAGCAGACTTTCCAGCCGGCAGACATCATATATGGGTCAGAAGAAGAAGAAACATTGGCGGCAATAAAGAATCTATTTTTGGAAGACGACATTATGGACTGTCATGTCATTTTTGAGGAGGAAGGCCCCTCCATACAAGCTGTGAGCCGAGGAGCGCGCCTCAAAAATTGGTCCATCAGAACCACCAAGGCCCGAAAAGCTTCGGAGTAGCAAGGCTGAACAAAGCACTATGCATTATCTTTTACTTTTTCGCTAGTTGATTTCCTTTCCGTATTATCTTTAAATTTTGAAAAGAGCTCCGATGTTCAAAATAATTTTGGAATTTATCAAAGTGTTTCAGTTTCTTATAAATCTCGCTCTTATTATTTTCTCTATCATTTACTTTATTTACAGAGCATTACTATTACTTATATTGATGAACCGGCGAATGTGACATGCAACGAGATAATGCAACAAATGGATATAGACTTAGAAGAGGATGATATACCAGAAGAGGTCGTTAAAGAGGTTGAGGACTTTGAGAATATGCCTAAGTCTAACCTGGAAAAAACTGAGGTCGTCAACTTGGGGGATACGAAGAATGTCGAGGAAACGCGCATCAGTGTTCACCCGTCCCCGTCAGAAAAGAAAGAGTATACTGAGTTCTTAAAAGAATATGAGTACATATTTTCCTAGTCGTATGATGATATGATCGGTCTCAGTACATCTATTGTAGCTCACAAACTACCAACATGTCCAACATGTCCGCCGGTAAAGCAAAACCTCATAAAGTTCAAGCCAGACATGAGTTTGAAAATCAAGGAGAAAGTTACCAAACAAGTCAAAGCCAAGGTCCTCAGGGTAGTGGAATATCCAACATGGTTGGCCAACATTGTGCCAGTGCCAAAGAAGGATGGGAAGGTCAGAGTCTGTGTTGACTACCGGGACCTTAACCGGGCCAGTTCGAAAGATGACTTCCCCTTGACGAACATACACATCATGATTGACAACTACGCCAAGCACGAGCTGCAGTCATTCATCAATTGTTTTTCTGGGTACCATCAGATATGGATGGACGAAGAAGACGCGGAGAAAATGACTTTTATCACGCTATGGGGGATGTATTGTTACAAGATGATGCCGTTTGGATTAAAGAATGCTAGGGCCACCTACATGAGGGCCATGACTACTATTTTCCATGACATGATACCCAAAGAGATCAAGGTGTATGTAGGAGATGTCATCATCAAATCCAAGAAAGCTACTGACCACATGGAAGATTTGAGGAAGTTCTTCAACAGATTGAGAAGGTACAATCTGAAACTGAATCCCGCCAAATGTGCATTCGGGGTTCCTGCCGGAAAACTGCTTGGTTTCATCGTAAGTCGACCAGGGATAGAACTGGATCTCTCAAAGGTTAAGGCCATTCAACAATTGCCACCGCCAAAGAACAAGAAAGAGGTTATGAGTTTCTTGGGGCAACTCAATTACATCAGCCGGTTCATAGCTCAGTCCACTGTCATTTATGAACCAATCTTAAAATGTTGAAGAAGGACGCCGCCAATAAATGCACTGATGATTGTCAGAAAGCCTTAAACAGAATCAAGGAATACCTGTCAACGCCGCCAATTCTGGTCCCACTCGAACTGGGTAGACCGCTATTGCTCTACCTCGCATTACTGAATGGGGCATTCGGTTGTGTTTTGGGACAACACGATGAAACAGGAAGAAAAGAGCAATCCATATACTATCTCAGCAAGAAGTTCACCCCGTACGAGGCCCGGTATTCCCTGCTAGAACGCACCTGTTGTGCTCTGATTTGGGTAGCTCAGAAGTTGAGGCATTATTTCTGTGCCTATACCACTTATCTCATATCAAGGATGGATCCGTTGAAGTACATCTTTTAGAAGCCCATGCCCATGGGAAAGCTGGCCAAATGGCAAATCCTTCTGAGTGAATTTGATATTGTCTACGTGACCCAGAAAGCGATCCAAGGACAAACACTGGCAGATCATCTTGCCAAAAATCCCGTGGGCGGAGAATATGAGCCTCTTAAAACATATTTTCCCGACGAGGAGGTCTCTTTCATAGGAGAAGACATTGAAGAATCCTATGATGGCTGGAGAATATTTTTCGATGGAGCAGTAAACTTTAAAAGAGTTGGCATAAGAGCAGTTCTAGTATCAGAAACAAGCCAGCATTATCCCGTGTCCGCCAAACTCAGGTTCCCGTGCACCCACAACATGGCCGAGTACGAAGCCTACATCTTAGGGCTCAAGTTGGCCATTGACATGAACGTTCAGGAATTACTAGTGATCGGGGATTCCAACTTGCTCATACATCAGGTCCGAGAAGAATAGGCAACAAAAAACTCCAAAATACTCCTGTATTTGCATCATGTAAAGGAGTTGAGGAAGAGGTTTACAAAGACAGAATTCCGGCATGTCCCTAGAGTCCAGAATGAGTTCGCCAATGCATTGGCCACTCTATCATCCATGATTCAACATCCAGATAAGAACTTCATTGATCCTATCTCGGAAAAAATCCAGGATCAACCCGCTTACTGTGCTCATGTCGAAGAAGAAGCAGATGGAAAACCATGGTTTCATGTCAACAGGTGAATATCCAAAACTTGCAAAAACTATTCAGAAGCGCACACTGCGGAGGTTATCCAATCACTTCTTTCACAACGGAGGAATCCTGTATAGGAGGACTCCCGATTTGGGATTACTAAGGTTTGTCGAAGCAAAGGAAGCATCTAGGTTGTTGGAGGAGGTTCATTTAGGGACCTGTGGCCCGCACATGAATGGTTTCGTCTTAGACAAGAAAATACTCCGTGTTGGTTACTTCTGGATGACCATGGAGACGGACTGCATCCAGTATGTCTGAAAATGCCATCACTGCCAGACTTATGCAGACATGATAAAGGTGCCTCCTAACGAGCTCAATGCAACAAGCTCATCGTAGCCATTCGCCGCTTGGGGAATGGATGTCATTGGACCTATCGAACCTGCCACATCAAACGGGCATAGGTTCATTCTAGTGGCAATTGATTATTTCACCTAATGGGTTTAAGAAACATCATATAAGGCAGTAACCAAGAAGGTTGTGGAAGACTTTGTCCGCGACCGTATCATTTGCCTGTTCAGCGTCCCAGAGTCAATCATCATTGATAATGGTTCCAATCTCAACAGTGATCTGATGAAAGCAATGTATGGGACGTTCAAGATCAAGCACAAGAATTCTACAGCCTACAGACCTCAGATGAATGGAGCTGTAGCAGCTGCCAATAAGAACATCAAGAAGATACTAAGGAAAATGATAGAAAAACACAAACAGTGGCACGAAAAGCTATCCTTTGCTTTATTGGGTTACCGTACCACAGTCCGCACATCAAATGGGGCGACACCCTATATGTTGGTTTACGGTACCGAGGCAGTCATTCAAGCCAAGGTAGATATTCCCTCGCTAAGAATCTTACAAGAAGCAGAACTTGACGATGCAGAATGGGTAAAAAGTCGCTACGAGCAGTTAGCTCTTATAGATGGGAAGAGGATGAATGCAGTTTGCCATGGTCAATTATATCAGAACAGAATGTCAAGAGCCTTCAACAAAAGAGTCAAGCCAAGGCGGTTTACACCGGGACAACTGGTGTTGAAGAAAATATTCCCACATCAAGATGAAGCCAAGGGAAATTTCTCTCCCAACAGGAAAGGTCCGTACATGGTTCACCAGGTTCTAACAGGAGGAGCCCTCATACTTACAGAAATGGACGAAGATGTTTGGCCGAAGCCGATCAATTCAGATGCAGTGAAACAATACTATATATAGCCAGTTATGATTTTATGATGTAATTTGAACTACGCCTGACCTGATTCTCATTTAATAGGGGATACATAGGCAGCCCTATGAGTTCGGTCACAATTCAATAAAATTTTCATTTTCTCCGATATTGGAAACTGGGGCAGAATTATGAGGAGAACCCTCAAAATTCCGAAGTCAACTTTTAGCCATTCATCGCCGCAGCCGTCAAAAACACCAGCACAGTAAACTGGGGAAGAATTTTGAGGAGGACCCTCAAAATTCTGGAGCAAAAGAGGTCGCAATGTCTTGAACTGCATCACAGTCGTCGGTTCATTTAAAAGAAAATCATTTTATATTATGTATTTACATCCTATTTTTACTAAATCATACATGGCTACTATCAAAATTTCTTTGTTTAGAGACGCTACCCCAATGAAAACAAGAACCGAGTAGGACGAGCGGGGCCCACGGGAAGACAAACTAACCTTCCCCCTTTACAAAACTCACGACTTTTCTTTGGATGCAGGCACCAAGACATAAAATCATCAGATACGACTATATACTCATACTTTTTCAGGAATACAACTCTCAGAATCAATGCCTATTTACAAGTGCTATTCGCACGCGACATCCCCAGCAGCCATAGTGATAATCAACTAGCAGCTATCGTCTCTCAACTAAGGAATTTTGTTACTTTTCACTTTTATTTCGCGCATTGCATAAGTCTACTTTCCTGCCTTCCGAGACTAAGCATTGTCTCTATCTGCATTTTCTTGCATTGCATAAGGCTACGTTTCTGCCTTCCGAGACTAAGCATTGTCTCTATCTGCATTTTCCCTGCATTGCATAAGGCTACCTTCCTGCCTTCCGAGGTTAAGCACCACCTCCATCCTGCATTTCTCTGCATTGCATAAGGTTACCTTTCTGCCTTCCGAGGTTAAGCACTACCTCCATCCTGCATTTCTTGTATTGCATTAGGCTACTTTTCTGCCTTCCGAGGTTAAGCACTACCTTCATCCTACATTTCTCTGCGTTGCATAAGGCTACCTTTCTGCCTTCCGAGGTTAAGTACTACCTACATCCTGCATTTCTTGCATTGCATAAGGCTACTTTTCTGTCTTTCGAGGTTAAGCACTACCTCCATCCTCCATTTCTTGCATCACATAAGGCTACTTTTCTACCTTCCGAGGTTAAGTACTACCTCCATCCTACATTTCTTGCATTGCATAAGGCTACTTTTCTTCCTTCCAAGGTTAAGCACTACCTCCATCCTGCATTTCTTGCATTGCATAAGGCTACTTTTCTGCCTTCCGAGGTTAAGCACTACCTCCATCCTGCATTTCTTGCATTGCATAAGGCTACTTTTCTGCCTTCCGAGGTTAAGCACTACCTCCATCCTGCATTTCTTTCATTGCATAAGGCTACCTTTCTGCCTTCCGAGGTTAAGCACTACCTCCATCCTGCATTTCTTGCATTGCATAAGGCTACTTTTCTGCCTTCCGAGGTTAAGCACTACCTCCATCCTGCATTTCTTGCATTGCATAAGGCTACCTTTCTGCCTTCCGAAGTTAAGCACTGCCTCCACCTGCATGGCTAAAATATCGCCACCGCTTATTTACATCGGCTGAAAGACCGCCAATTTCAGTTAATCTTTGCATTGTCAAAACTTCAATTAAATCCTGCATGGCTGAATTACCGCCAACTTCATTTAAATCTCTATATCGGCTGAAAGATCGCCATTTATATTTATGCTTTATATCTGCTGAAATATTGCCAACTTTGTTTAAATCTTTATATCGGCTGAAAGATCGCCATCTATATTTAAATCTTTATATCGGCTGAAATATCGCCAACTTTACTTAATCCTAGATGGCTGAAATATCGCCAACTTCATTTAAATCCCAATCGGCTGAAATACCGCCATTTATATTTATGCTTCATATTGGCTAAAATATCGCCAACTTTATTTAAATCTTTACATCGGCTGAAATATCGCCATTTATATTTATGCTTTACATCGACTGAAACATCGCCAACTTTATTTAAATCTTTACATAGGCTGAAATACCGCCATTTATATTTATGCTTTACATCGACTGAAATATCGCCAAATCTTGCATTTCATGGGCTGAAATATTCCCAAATTGTCCAAAGGCGTCATTGTTTGGAGGCACCATTTTCATAGCCCGAGAATGCCATGCCATGGCCTGAGGACCCCGCTTTTATCTTTTGCACATCATTATTCAAAGGCATCATGGTTCGGAGGCATCATCTTCATATCCCGAGAACGTCATTTCATAGCCTGCAAATCCTTTATTATACGCTTCATGGCCCAGGACGTCATGGTCTGAGGACGTCATCCTACCCTTCCAAAGGCAACATTCATGGTCAAACGGGAACTTGCATCATGTTTAAGTTTATGCACGATATGTTTGTATTGCTCATTTGTAGGTATACCAGCTGGCAACGACCATTACAGCGGGAGCAATCTCGCTCCATTCCCCGCAGCCCATCGGTCCCTGACCATCATTTCCAACCTAAATATTGCATACGTCCTTTTCAAAACCTCCATCGGCATATTCCGACGATTTATCCTGAACTGCATATGACCTGATTCCTGTAAGACCAAGGGATATGTAGGCAGATCAGGAACCAGAGCTCGGTTAAAACCTTTTTTGTTCAAGTCGTCTCTTCCGGTCAAAATTGGTCATCATATCTTTACCCGACAACTCTTTTATCCTTCTCAGGTAAAGAGGGGCAGTTTTTTATACCCAATTTTTTCCTACCTATTTTTATACTCAAAATATTCTCAAAATGGCATGTACATGCATATATAAGTATGCCCAAGAATTTTGACATTTTTTCCTAATTTTTAAAGCTTTTTAAATTCATTTTTATTATTTGTTTTAGTAGTACAAAAATCCAATAATTATTCCCAAAACTATCATTTGGTGAGTAATTTATTTCCATCCTTATATTTACACAAAACTAAAATTAAGGTGATTTTAGCATATTTTTATAAATTTATTTGATAATTTTAAAGCTAAATTGCATAAAATTGCAATTATAGCCTATATTACGATTAATAGCATTTTACAATTATAAAATTGTTCCTAGTATTTTTAGATTAACATTTATATATTATTAATTAGTTTAGTGGTTTTAATTTTTTAAAATCATTCTTAACCATTTTAATTAAATTAAAAAGGAAAAATTGGCTATTTAATATATAGCCCATCTGCATTTCAATTATAGCCACATTAATCCCGTTAATTGACCCCATTCCATTCCCAATTCTGGACCAGTCCAACCCAACCCCTAACTCATTTAAATTACCCGACCAGGCCTTTCTTTTAATCACAGCCGTTGATCTAAAAGATCAACGGCTCACACCCCACCTTTCCTTTTTTAATTTACCAAACCCCCCAACCCTAATTCATTTCCCCTAACCCGCCGGCCTTGAATCCCCTTCCTCTCCCATTCTCTCTGCAAACCCTAGTCTCTGCAACCTAAACTAACCCTAATCCCTTCAATTCTCGTCGATTTCCATGGCTTCTCAGGCCTTGGAACCCTCATACTCACCTCCTATCGCTCATGTGTGCCTGGTACTCGAAGGTTTGGTGCTAGACTTCAAAGGTATCCACTCAGACCTCCGTTGACTTGAGGTTTCCGGCCATCTCCGGCCTGTCTCCGACATATCTTACCTCCTGGGCCTGTTTTCAGCCTTATCTGACTTAGATCGAACCTTTTCCAAGCCTTTCTCATTCTAGGGTTCATCTGAAACCCTAGCTGTTCGAGGTTTTTCTATGATTATCTTTAGATCTATGTGTATTCATGCTCTATTTTTGATTTCTCAAAAGATTTCCCCAACTTTTCTTTAAAAACTTTACTTTCAAAGTCACTTCTTTCCGATTTAGGGTTTCTGAAAAAATGCTTAAGTGTTTTTCCGACTTTTCTTTTCCCTTTCTTTGTGTATGTTTGTCTCTACTATGTTCTTATGTTTTACTTTTTACACATGTTCTTCTACTATGTTTGCTATATTTTGTTCTTCATTCTACCATGTTTCTATGCTACGTCTTCACATGCTTTCCCACTATGTTCTGCTATTTGCCTTCCACTATGACTTGATATGCTTCGCCTACTGTATTTTCCTACCACGTTCATTAAGTGTTCTTATTATTTTTACCTTTTAAAGTTTCCTCTAGAATACCTGCTTCAACATGTTTTCCTCTACTGTTTCTTTTGCTCTCATTATGTCTTGAATTAATTTCCTTACTCTGTTTACTTTGAACTTTTTACTGTATTTGCATGTTTCCTCATTTTATCATCTTTGCATCTGATTCAAATCGAAAACCATAGGATTTGGGGTTTTTGGGCGAGTTTGGTCTTGTGTGTTTGGACTATGGTTCTATTTGAGTCCTGGACTCTCTCAAACTCGCTTTGGATCTATGTATTGAATTCGAACCCTTTTTGTGTATGACTCTGAATTATTCTATGCTAGACTCTTCTGATTAGCATGACGGTCCCTTTTATATGTGTGTTAAAAACTTTCTTCAAAAAAGTTTTCCAACTTATGTTCGAATTAGAATCTTTTTTTTTTTTGGGATTAATTGATTGTTGTTGATTCTTCTTAAGTAAAGCCTCTCTTCACCTTTTTCTGACTTGGTTCATTCATACAAAATTTTCGACTCATGATTGCTTGGCTGTCATTTGGTTTCCTTTCATTAATTTGCGCAACCGTGTACTGTCAAAACCCTTCCCTTAAATAACTGTTATGTATTTACGCCTTCTTGCACTATTTTGAAAATTTCTAGTTGACCTCTTTCCTTATTTCCTTTGCCCGTTTGAAATCAGAATCCCTTAATTAAAAGGAAACCTTGTGTGATTTATTCTCAAACTATTTTCTTACCTATTTTTGTTTCCTTTATGCACTATAAATACATGATTGAATAATCCTCCACACACGATTAAGCACACAGAAATCACAGCTCTCTTCTAAACTTATACTCTTGCTTCTTGACTGCACTTTGGCTTCCATAAGGCTACTGTTTCTCCTTACTTGCTCCTTTGAACTGGTATGTCCTAAAATTAATTTCAGTATCATTCTAATGTGTTTATTTATAGTCTTTGTATCCATGTATGCTTTCAACTCTCTGCAAAGTTAATTTTGAAGTGCCTACATGTTTTGCATGCTCCTTCTTTGTTTCTTGCTGCTAGTATAAACAATTGCTCCCACACCTCATTCCCCTATGTGTGCTGAGTTAAGGTATGGCCTGGCAGCATCCCAATTGCTGTCCAGGGCTGAACCTGACCTTCAACAAGGTCTTAACTCCCCAATTCTAAGGCTGATCAGGGGTGCGCCAACATCCTAATTGCTGGGCATGACCACCAGCCTGCCCTGACCTCCCCTTAATTCCCTTTTATTGCACCTACACTTACTCATAGTCTCTAAGTTCTGCCCCCCTCCTATGAGCCTTGCCTTTGGACCTTGAGTTCCCTTTAAACTTGGACATTTGAGGGCTGGCCTTTCCACACTGCACTATAATCTGATTCTGCAATGATATTTGGGGTGTAAGCATTGCCTGAAACTCTTGAAGTTCCTTGGAACTTTGACACATCACAAATAAGAGAAAGGCTTTGGAAAATCCGATCCTAGAAGTTGGTTTATCTCATATTATTAGACTCTGAGTTTGGATTAGGCTAATTAGATGTAGATGTAATCACTAATGTAATTTTATTCTTTTCTCTGATTCATTTGGTCTGTAATAAATTTTGTAATAACTACTGGGGTATATAGTGAAAGGGATGGGATCGAATGCATGCAAAGGGGTAGATACCATGTTTTAGGGATATTTACTTTCAAAATTCAGCACCTCATGTAGATACCATGTTTTTAGGAATTATTACTTTCAAAATTCAGCACCTTATGTAGATACCATGTTTTAGGAATGATTACTTTCAAAGTTCAGCATCTCATGTAGATACTATGTTTGTAGGACTTACTACTTTCAAACCTCTACATCTCACATAGATACCATGCTCATACATTTTTTGCACTTCGTATAAATACCATGCCCATAAATCGTTGTTGAAACTCTGCATATCATATAGATATCATGCCTATAGGTCCCATTTAACACATAGGCAAATAGTTAAGTAATTAATCAACTATGTCAGTTTTCGACAACTATATCTAAGCAGGACTAATTTGGACTCCCTATCTGGAAAATATGTGGTAAATAAACCTATCCTACACCTTAATTTAATTCAAACCAAATCAGTATGTGTAAGACATGATAAACAATTTGTTTCTTAAAATGAGGAGTCCTGTTTGAGCCCTTAGTTGCTACTAGTTCCCTTTTAACTGCATTATGTGTTTTGACTGTCGCCCTAGATTTTTATCCTTTTAAACTCTGAAAAGCTAAGCTCCCTCCCCTTTAGGATTAGTAGTCCCAACTGCCTCCGGAACTGATAGGTTGGACGGGTAATAGCATGCAGTAGGCGATGATACCATTCCACGCTTAACACCTTAACGAGGTAGGAAGGGTAGACATGGAGATGATGATCACGCGATAACACCATGAACACGATTGGCTACCGGTGTTATGTGGATGATCCATGTGCTTCACAAACCTAGGACCCCTTTCCCTTATGTAACTTTATTATTATTTTATCAATAAAATTCTATATCTCATTTCAGTCACCAAATTCCTCCTTTTTACTGCACTATTCCCTTCTTTTCAAAATTTCCGTTTATTTGTTTCTTTGTTTAAATTTCTGCACTTGGACATTTTTCTTAAACAAATTATGAGATCACCTAGATCTTAATGTCAACCATGCTTGTCAACTATTATACACACCTACTTGAAATATTTATGTGGAATTATTTTAATGCTTGTTTGCATTTAAAGTCACAACATAGCATGGCCGGGAACCACACTAGTGGATCTTGAGGGGTGCCTAACACCTTCCCCTCGAGATAATTTCTAGCCCTTACCCGAACTCTGGTTTTCCAACTCAAAACCCTTAGTTTCCTAATGCACTTAATCATTAGGTGGATACTCTTCAAATCAAAAATCCAAATCCCAAATGGAAATAGAGTTGTCTTCCCAAATGTTGTAAACCCGATTTCGCGAGGAAAATGGGGCGTCGACTAGTGTCATGAGTGGCTAAAAACACATTGTTCTGGGGTTGTGATTTAGCCATGAATATTTGTTGTTTAACATTGACTTAACCTTGATTATAATTCACTAATATATGGTTGTTTATTCAATTCCATGATTAATTACTTAATTATCTGGCTAGCAGTTAGGTTCTATTTACTATCTATGCTATGTTTGGAAAACCCGTGTTTAGATTAGAGAAGAATTGAAGAGAGCATGATCTTAACCCTTAGGGGCGGATTTGTGGTTAGGATAGGAATATACCTAGTCACCGTGCTTAATTATATATCGTAATCTTAATGTGTTCTTAATAGATTGATTTCATAGGAATATAGGCGTTAATCTATTTTAAATAGGCGAGTAGTACTTAGGGAGAAGGCTATGAGAGCAATTATCAATTAATTAGAAACCATGAGTGAATTGTATGAGAGGGAGAGTTAACTAGAACACAATAGGATTGGTGGATCGATCAAAACCGTAGAATATTTGTCTTTATTGAATACATAACAATCAATTTACTGCTTGATAATTTAATTATTATTTAGAAATGTAGTTTAGTATAATAACATTCTTGAATTCGAATATAGCTTGACTGAGTAACAATATTGGTGAGTTGGTGGGTAGTTGATATAAGTCTCTATGGGTTTGACATTCGACTTATCATTTTATCACTTGTACGGCCACGTATACTTGCGTGTACATTTGGGAGCAACAAGTTTTTGGCGTCGTGTCCGAGGACTTAAAAATTAGCTAGTTGACTGACTTAAGCTTTTATTAGTTATTTGTGCAAGTTTTAATTTTTAGTTTACCTTGTTTGTGTTAACCCGGACTCTTCGCTTGAATGCGGAGGAGTAGAAGAACAAACAATCTCCTTCCTCTTTATCCTGAAATTGAATGGACACTTAACAGAGTGAGGAGGGAAGTCAAAGTTAGAAATAGAATAGAAAGAGAGTTGGACATCGTAGTTCAACCACAGCCTGTAGAGATGGCAGGTAATGCAGAGCGTGCGGTGATAGAAGTGGCAAGGCCAAATCTTGCTAATATGCCTCAGGCTATTATGAAGCCTGAGATCACAGGGCATTTTAAACTCAAACAGTACATGGTACAGCTGATTCAATCCAAAAGGGCAATATGTGGGTCTATCTCATGAAAATCCGCAGAGGCAAATTTAGAATTTTTTAGAAATTACGAATACCTACAATTATCCGAAAGTTTCCAAGGACTATGTCAGGCTGACACATTTTCCCTTTTCACTGATGGGGAAGCTAAGGAATAGTTACAGAAAGAGCCCGCGAACTTAACCCACACTTGGGATGATCTAGAAAGGAAATTCATAATCAAGTTTTTCCCCACTAAGAAGACAAAGTCATTGAGGAGTCAGATTCTTGGGTTCGAACAGCGGGGTGGCGAGACACTTCGTCAAGCTTGGGAAAGATATAAAGAGATACTCAAAGACTGCCCGCATTATTGTCAGACTGATGAGGTATTGGAACACACTTTTGTTAATGGTCTAGATGAGGCATCAAATATGAATCTTGTTTCAGCTAGTGAGGGTAGCTACATGGTGAAACCGTATAGTGAAATCCAACTCTTGCTAAATAACTTCACTGCTAATGATCATAACTAGCAAGGAGATGGGATTCACGAAGGCAATTAAACAGAAAGTAGTTGGGTTGATTGAGCTTGATGGTTTCTCAATCATGAGAGCTGATATAGCAAAATTGGCAAATCGAATGAATAGAATGACAATGCAACAAACACAACAGATGCAACATGTACAATAGATGTCTTTTGTTGCGAACTATGTGGTGAAAATCATATGAGTGACATGTTCCCCACGAATGAATCCATATACTATGTGGGGCAACAGAGCAGAGGTCCAATAAATCAGCATGCATAATATGGGAACACGTACAATCCAAATTGGTAGAATCATCCCAACTTCTCATGGGGTGGAAATCAGCCGAATCAAAATCATTATAGACCCTAAGGAAATTTTAATCAACCTCAGAATCCACCCAAACAAATAGAAGAGAATAAGAATGACTTACTGAAGAAGTTGTTGCTTGACAATCAACAACTCAAGACTGATTTTAGAAATATTGAGAAGCAAATGGGGTAGTTAGCAGCAAATCAAAATACTAGACCTGTTAGAGCTCTCCCGAGTGATACTGAGCCTAATCCTAACGCTCAAGTCAATGCGGTTACCTTGTGAAATGGAAGAGAATTAGAAGAAGTTCCAGAGAAAAAGAAGTACACATCTAGACTTGAAGGAGAATTAGTTCCTAAGCCCGTTGAGGAGAATAAGAAAGAAAAGCCAGAAATTGTGACAAGGACACCACCTCCATTTCCACAAAGACTTCAAAAGCAAAAAAATGATGCTATATACAAGAAATTATTAGATATTTTGAGCCAAGTTCATGTAAATTTGCCTTTGATGGAAATTTTGCAGGAAGTGCCTAAGTATGAAAGGTATCTCAGAGATATTGTGGCAAATAAACGAAGACATACAGAGTTCGAAACAGTTGCACTTACTAAAGAGTGTAGTACCAGAGTTTAGAGTAAACTTCCCCCTAAGTTGAAGGATCATGGGAGTTTCACAATTTCTTTATCTCTTGGAAACAAGAAGTACAATTTCTTTATCTCTTGGAAACAAGAAGTAGGTAGAGCCTGTTTGATTTGGGGGCTAGTATAAATTTGATGCCATCCTCTTTGTTCATACAACTCAGATTGGGGGTGCTTAGACCTACTACAATCACTTTACAGTTAGCAGATAGGTCACTAGTTATTCCAGAAGGAATATTGAGGATGTGTTAGTTTGAGTGAGAAAGTTTATTCTTCCTACTGATTTTATTGTTTTTGATTACGAGGCAGATGAGGAAGTACCCATTATTTTTTGGGTGACTATTCATAGCTACTGGTGGAGCAATTATTGATGTGAGGGAAGGAAAGTTAAAGATGAGAGTTGACGATGATAAAGTCACTTTTAATGTGTACAAGGCACTTAAGCTCCCTAAGCATTATAAGGACTTGTGCATGATTACTATGGTAGAATCAAAGGGGATAAAGCAGAGTCCTTATGTGAATTGTAGTGATCCAGACGGGATAAGTGAGTTAGAGGAGGTGGTGTTGCAAGCTGAGTGTGTAAAGATGATTGAGAAAAGAGCCAGAGCTGAAAGAGGAGACCCTCTAAGAGCGTGCAAAAAGGCTAGACTTCATTGGAGAAAGAAGAAGAGACAGCGCCCAGCCTAAGTTGAGTAGCAGAGTCATGCCACGACTATAAATAAGGCGCTTGTTGGGAGGCAACCCAGCCTGTATTTTTATTTTTTAAATTTTTTTATATAGTGTCAAGGTTTTGTGTTTTTTTTATTTCGCAGAGTAGGGGAAGTCTGAGTACCCAAAGTTGAAGTTGAGGAGCATGTTTGAGCTTAAGAGTGGGGTCGTCCCGTCCCTTAAAATTGAGGATCATGTCCGAGATAGGCCCGAGAGGGTCTTAGGGAGTATTTCTCACCCTGTTTAATATTTTTCTCTGTGATCATGCATCGAGGACTATGCATAATATATGTATGGAGTGGGAAAACTACTTTTCCAAGTGTAATTGAATAAAATTATTTTTTTATATTATTAAGTATTTCTTTTAGAACTGGTAGTATACATAGTCTAGGTTAAAACAAAAAAGAGAAAAAGAAAAAAGAAAAAAAAATGGAAAAAAACTCAGATTTTTCCAGATGATGGATCTTTTGAAAAATTTTCTTGGGGGATAAAGTTCGATTAAAAATACCAAAAAGACTTTTTTTAGAATAGTTAGGTAGTATTCATTGGTTTTTCTTTGGGCAATGGTTCTTTTCCAAGGATGTAGCTCGAACCGGGTACTTTGTTTTTTTTAGGGGTAGTTTAGGAAGAAACTAAGTCACTCTGAGAAACTCTTTGACATGGTTGATGGTAGCACATTAGGTTATGACATACATTCCGTATTTTCGTGTATTTGGTTTGAATTGTAAAGCCAAAGTAAAGTAAATAGCCTATTTTGTGACGCTTTCTCTCAGTTGTTTGACTTGTGTGCTACATAGTGCAACATTGCTTAAATTCCTCCATTATGCGTTTGATATCTTGTGTAGTCTAGAACTTTTCCCATCTATTAACTGAAGCGAAATTGTAAGTTGTGCTAATCTAGAAGATGACATAGGCTTTTTCTTGCTTGATCATAGATGTGCTTGTCACATAAACATAAAATTTTCCGTTGCTAGCCCCTTGGAGCCTATAGACCTTTCTTTTGGCACCCACATTACAAGTCATACCCCTATTTTGTTCTTATTGATATGATTGAACCTTTACCTAATAAGCCATTTAGTCGCTAAAAGAAGCAAGGTGAACTATTAGGGGAGTAATTCTTTTGAGTTGAACCATGGAAGGGTCCGTTGGTGCACTAAAGTTGAAATCGAAAGTCACTAGCCGATTGTTACGACCCTAAACCCGGACCCGGTCGTGATGGTGCCTCTCGTGAAAACAAGGCCAGCCGACACATTCCCAATTCCTTTTTAAGAAATTAAGTAATAAAAGCAAGTCTTAACATAATAATAATAATCCCAAATTTAGGTAAACAATACAGTTTGCGAAAAAAGATATAGCCTGACATCGGGGTATCACCCGTCATGAGCATCTATAACAATACTACAAGTCTGAAAGAGTCTACTCAACTATTACATAACTAAACAGAGAAAAAATAAGATAGATGGAGAAGCACTAGGCTGTGAATCATCGAGCAACTATCTAGTGAATCTCTGGGAATCTGCTGGACAGCTCTCAACCCTCGCAAGCAGGACCTGATACGCCTAAATCTACACACCGGGTACAGGGAGTAAAGTGAGTACTCCGACTCAGTGATTAATAATAATAAATGCAGTCTGAGTAATAAGAAATCACGTAAAGGCACACCAACAGGCTATAAAGAAGTAGTATAAACGATGAAACAATGGAAATATGTGAAGTCACTTTAGTTCAGTTTAAACTTCTTGAAAATGACTTTTTAACAATTAAGTAAGTAAATGACACGCAACTAGGAAAGATAAACACATAAAGAATCGCCCCTGGGGCACAATGTCAACAAAAATCCGGCTTGTGGGAAACATCATAGAACAACACTAGCCCCTCGGGCTACATCTCACATCACAATGGGTACCCGCGCTCACTGGGGGTGTGCAGACTCCTGGAGGGGTTCCTTACGGCCAAAGCGCAATATCAAGCCATCTCGTGGCATAATCACATAAGCTCTCGGCCTCATATCAACAAGCCACTTCATGGCATACAAATCTCAGGCCTTCGGCCTCATAATCATAATCAGGTGTTTCCTCACAACGTAGGCTCTCGTCCCTTCTCAGTCAGAATCTCACAAGCCACTTGGGCAATAGTATAACATGATGCTCAGCCCAAAACATGATTTAAACTATCATTTTAAGTATTAAAGCAGAGTAAACATGGCTGAGTTATGAAAACAGTAGAATATAGAATGACTGAGTTCAAATATAAAGTCAAAACAGTGAGGAAACGTAAAATCCTCTAAGGGTTCAAAATAGTTGGAACGAGCCCCAAGTATGGCGTTCAGCCCAAAACATGATGATAGCAAATAATTTTCAGTCAAACACACGGTAAAACAATCATTCGGGATAGACTAAGTCACAACCCCCAACAGTGCACGACCCCACGCTCGTAATCTAGCATGTGAGTTACCTCAATATAGCACAACGATGTGAAATCAGGGGTTTCATACCCTCAGGACAGTATTTCCGATAATTATTCACCTCAATCCGAGCAAAATCCTACTCCAGAATGCCTTTGCCCCTTGAATCGACCTCCAATCGACCTGAATCTAGCCACATTTAATTCAATTCAGTCAATACTAATATACGAATTAATTCTATATGAAAATACTAATTTTCTAAAAAAAATCCAAAATTTAACTCAAAATCGCCTGTGCGGGCCACGTTTCGAAATCTGACGAAACTCACAAAATCCGACTCCCATTCAACCACGAGTCTAACCATACCAAAATTACTAAATTCCGATAATATTTCAACCCTCAAATTTAGCCAATTTCCATTTCAATCAAAGCCTCACTTCCTTTCAATTTTAGCCTTAGTTTGACCCCAATTCCAATTTTAACCCAACCCGTTCCCCACCTACCACTTAAATCTAGACCGTTGATCACTCAAGATCAACGGCCAAAACTAGCCCTTTTCTTTTTAACTCCTAAATGACTACCCTAATCTCCCTCATTCTCACCTGACCCGCCGCCTTGAAACCCTTCGTCTCTCAAAACATTCTCAAGCTCTCCGAAACCCTAGCCATCTCCTACCTTATTTCACCACGTTTTCACTGGAATCCATGGCGTTCCAGGCCATGGATGACTTGTGCTCACCCTTTCTCACCATTAGACCTAAGTTGCTCGATGATTTGAAGCCCAACCCTTATGGTTCTCTTCAGATCCTTCTCAGATCTGCAGATCTACGGTAAAATCACCAATTAAATATAAAAAACAACGATGGATTCGAGTAATCTATCAAAAATTGTGTTAAGAACACTTACCCGATTATTTTCTCGAAAAATCCCTCGTAAAATCTCCCAACCCGAGCTTCCTTGGTCCAAAAATGGAATAATGGGATGAACTTGGACTTTATTCTGCTGCCCAGGGGTTTGTTCTTCGCGTTCGCGACCCTTCTCTCGCGTTCGCAATGAGCAAATTCCTCATCAGCGATTTTCAAATTCATTCCAGACAGCCTTTAGTATAATTGACATAACTTTTTGCACAGAACTCCAAATAATAAATGGTTTGATGTTCTAAAAACTAGACACCAAGAGCTATAATTTCACAGGTTGATCATTTCCTGAGTCATTATATATTGCGAGATATAATCTTCCAAAGTCAATCCTATGCAGCAGAGATTTTAAAACTCTCCACGGACAGCCTGTAGTGTAACTACCATAACATTTTGTACACAAATCGAAATACCAATTAATTTATATTTCGGAAAACTAGACACAAAGGGCTACAACTTTCATATTTGGATCATCTCAAATACCTTATAGATTATGCGATATGAGCCTCCGAAGTCAGAATAGTGCAACTGAGATTTCCTTCTTCGCGAACGCGAAGAACGAACTTTCAGAGGCTAAATTGTTCTTCGCAAAGGCGAGAGGCTCCACGCGAACACGGAGAACAACACCAGATATCAGAAAATCAGCATCCAAAGTAGCCCAAAATGATCCGAAACACACCCGAAACTCAGCCGAGGGCCTCGGGACCTAAACCAACCATGCCAACATATCCCATAACATTATTCAAACTTGTTCCAACCTTCGAATTACTGAAAACAACATCAAAATACCAAATTCATATCGGATTCAAGCCTAAGAACTCCAAAAACTTCCAAATTCCATTTGCGATCAAAAAGTCTATCAAACCTCGTCCGAATGACCTGAAATTTTGCACAAACATCACAAATAACACAACAAACCTACTCCAACTTCCGGAATTCCATTTCGACCCCTATATCAAAATCTCACCTATCAACCGAAAATCGCCAAAATTCCAATATCGCCAATTCAAGCCTAAATCTACTCCGGATCTCCAAAACACATTCGGATCACGCTCCAAAGTTCTAAATCACCTAATGGAGCTAACCAAATCATAAAAATTCCAACCGAGATCATATACTAACAAGTCAAAACTTGGTCAACCTTTCAAATTTTAAGCTTCAAACTGATAACTGTTCTTCCAAATCTATTCCGATTATCCTGAAAACTAAAAGCGATGATTTACATAAGCCATAATACATCACATGGGGCTAGTCATACCCGAGAACTGGCGAGCAAACTGCAAACGCTCAAAACAACCGATCGGGTCATTACACCGATGAACTTTAATAAATGGAGTGTGTGAAGAAAAGAAAAAAAAGAGAAAAAGAAAAATTGCAAGAAAAGAAATAATAGTGAAAGTATGTAGAAAAAAATACACACCTCCAATTCTTAATAAGGGTGCTAGTTGAAGTATAGAAGTGCTTAATGAAAGCAAGGGCTATGTTGCATATGGTTTGTGGCAAGTGAATTGGTTGAGAAGAATATGTGCTTGAATTGTGAATGTAGTGTATTAAAGTGCTTAGGAGGGTTAGTCACTATCTCTAAATGCATCATACACGTCCCTTAGCCTACATTACAACTTTAAAGTCTTAATTGATACTAGATTTGGCTAGCTTAAATTAGTAGAGATATACACTACGGGCAAGCTTATGGTACGACCACGGGATGCATATGAATTATTTGTGAGAGTGAGCGAATTTCGTTCAATTGTGTGATGTCCTTAATCTATATTCAAAAGCATATTTGAATGTGTGGACTAATCTATATTCACTATTTTGTTTGTTGGTGAGGGCACATGATCTCATGAATGATTGGTAATGTTGTAAACTTCTTGTTGGGTGAGTATGTGAATTGAGGTTCCTTAGTGGTTACAAGTCATCTTTTAAGGTTGGGAGGTAACAACTAGGTTGTTGAAATTGATTGAATTGAAGGGTTATACTTGGGCATTCTTAAACGGGAAGAATGTGAAATTTTGTGTGTTCATGCTTATGTGCCGATATTGATCATAGTCAAGGGTATAGTGTATGGTAAGAAGTTAAAGTGCTTCTCTATAATTGAGACTTGTACATAGTTGGGGGTTTATTTGATAGTCCCATTGCTCGAGGACGAGCAAGAGTTAAGTGTGGGGTGTTGATGTTGTGCTTAAAGTATATATATTTATATGGATATCACCTCATATCTTGCTTTTGTTTCATAGATTTAGGATGTGAAATGTGTTAATTTATGTTAATTTGATATGTTTTCATGTGTAGGAATGATCCGGGAGCAGTCGGGAGCGGAATGTTAGGGCCAAAATGGATGAAAACAAGGAAAGGGCATATTTTAGTGCCACAGGTGGCGCCCAGCCCTACCTGTGGTGCCCAGCCCTACCTGTGGCGCCAGAAACAGAATAAAAAATATTACAGCGCCATGGAGGGCGCCAGTGACGTGAAATTTCTCCAATTTTGCTCGAGACACGGTTATTTCGGCCCTAGACCTACCCAACACTTATAAAAGCAAGACTAAACTTATTTGTGAAGGGGAGACGCCACGTTGGAGAGGAAATACACACAAGAAACAGCCAGGAGCTAGAACATCTTAGATTTCTTCATCTTTTCTTAGTATTTTTAATTATCCAAACTTATGAAATTGTTTGCTAGTGTCATGAGTGGCTAAAAATCCATTATTCTGGGGTTTTGATTTAGCCATGAATATTGTTGTTTAACGTTGACTTAACCTTTATTATAATGCACTAATATATGGTTGTTTTTTCAATTCTGTAATTAATTGCTTAATTATCTGGCCAGCAGTAAGGTTCTATTTACTATATATGCTATGCTTGGGAAAGCCGTGTTTAGATTAGAAAAGAATTGAATAGAGCATGATCTTAATCCTTAAGGGAGGGGGGAGGATTTGTGTTTAGGATAGGAATATACCTAGTCACGGTGCTTAATTAAATATCATAATCTTAATGCATTCTTAATAGATTGATTTCATAGGAATATAGGTGTTAATTTATTTGAATAGGCGAGTACTACTTCGGGAAAAGGCTATGAGAGCAATTATCGATTAATTAGCAACCATGAGTGAATTTTATGAGTGGGAGAGTTAACTAGAACACAATAGGATTGGTGAATCGATCACAACCCTGGAATATTTGTCTTTATTGAATACATAACAATCATTTTATTACTTGATAATTTAGTTATTATTTAAAATTATAGTTTAGCATAATTACACTCTTGAATTCGAATATAGCTTGACTAAGTAAATATATTGGTGAGTTAGTGGGTAGTTGGTATAAGTCTCTGTGGGTTTGATACTCGACTTATCATTGTATTACTTGTACGACCACGTGTACTTGCGTGTGCGTTTGGGAGCAACATCGTACGACCTCGGCATGGTTTGCGCATATTTGTATTGCTTGACTTACAAATATATAAATGATGATATTGCCTCCCTGTCCTGAGATAAATGTATAAATGACGAAAGCAAATTTAAAAATTTCCTATTAATAAAAGAATTATTTACATGCCTCATGCTATTGAGTTAAAGTCATTTTTATGAAAATTCTCGATTTTCTATATTATTGATATTATTATTATTGGACCCTTAGTAAGTGTCAAAGTCGACCCCTTGTCTCTACTTCTTCGATATTAGACGGGATACTTGCTGAGTACACGTTATTGTTGTACTCATGCTACACTTGTTGTGCATTGTTTTTGCACAGGCACATGTATCTCTAGTGGCCTAATGGGCCTAGCAGCATGGTTGATATGGAGACTTAGGTGAGCTACACTTCTCGAGACGACCCGCAGCCAGCAGAGTCTCTTTCAGATTTTTGTATTTACTTTCTTTTCAATTTGTATTCCGGAAGGTTGTTGTATTACATTGTTTCCTAGAGAGAGCTCATGCACTTATGAAACTAGGTTCTGGGATGATTATGGAATTATTTAGTATTATGTTTGTTAAATATTTCATGTTTATTTTTGTGAATTTCATTATTTATTGTTTAATATATAAAGAAAATAATTTCAACAAATATTAAAATGAGAATTTAATTAAATTCTTGGTGTTGGCTTGCCTGACAGTGTGTCCGGCGCCATCACGACCCTTAGTGGATTTTGGGTCGTGACAAAAAAGAACCAAAAACAGTATGTAAAGACAATTTGGAGATTTTTCTGATATTTTTGAAAGTAAATGGAAGCTAATTTATAGGAAGATGGCTACAATATTTGAAAGGAAATAGAACCTAATTTCCAAGTAATATTTTGTGAAAAGAAGAAATGGGACCTAATTTTCTAGATAGGAGAGAGAGAGATAGAGAGAGAGAGACTTCTAACTATTTATTGCTATTTTAAGGAAAATATTTTTGGTTATTGGGTGCTAATTTGTTGGACTTCTGTTGCCAAACCTAATGTAAGGCTAAAATTTGTCAATTCTCTTTATGAATTGTCATAACATGCCATTTTTTCAGTAAATACTGAGAAAGAGCAATTTTTTAAGGAGTTGTTTGGTTCCTGAACTAATCATGTGGGAATTATAATTCAAATTACTACTCATGTAGGAATAGTAAATAACAATATAGGTATAGTTATGTAGTAATGTTATAAATAGAATCCTATTTAAGGTGAATGTCTATATTTTAGAGAGATTTTAGGGGTTTGATACTTGTTGGCTAAGTCACTTTTTCCCTATAAATATAGATGTTCTATTCCATTATAATTGATCCCAAATTAACAAGAATTCTCTTCCTCTACTTTTATCTGCAATACTCTTCTTATTCTTTTATTATTTTATAATACATTATCAACATGAGACGCTAATCAATTGAGTTGCAGTTTTGGGATTCAGCATAATGATTGTCAATTGCTCCATGAACTTCCTTCATAATTAAATTCTGGTTTAAGGTAAATATTTTACTTTATTTTTCTCTTTTAAATTCTTGACATTTTATAACTTAATTTTAAATACAAACAAAGACGATAAATTTAATTGTAACTCTAATGGAGTTTGAAAGAAATTATAACCACCCAAAGTGGTAAACATTTTATGCCTTGCCATGATCAAATTATTGTATGAATGTGGGCAAAGAAGTTGAAACTCGTCCCATTAAATTTGCTTCATTCTCATTCCCTTAAGAGAATGTGATAGGAGTATGTGAGACATCTGAAAGAAGATAACATTATTACCATGAATGTATCAATGGATGTGGACATGGCAATTGGTGAAATTATAATCTTCATCATTGTGGTAATGAGAACAATTAGTATTCTCAAAATAATCTTCACTATGTGAAAGTAATATTTGTCATCGATTTGACATGAGATTATGTAGAACACATATAGATGATATGGTCCATTCATGATGTGAATGTGACAACATGTGATTTATGAATACATATTCAATCTTGAAAGAATATGAATGTGCTAGTGGTAGTGGATATACCACCCTAATCTCTAGAAAGAGGTTTGAGATGAAATAAGAAAATAATTTTATTATTATGGCATAAATGGTCATTGATCATGTATGTAACGACCCGATTGGTCATTTTGGGTATCTGTACTTCACTCGGTATTTTGAGGGCTCGAGTATCCACGCATGATATATTATGACTTGTGTAAATCGTCAGTATTGGTTTCAAGTTATCCGGAATCGATTTGGGAGAATGAACTTTAAAATTTAAGTTCTAAGTTGGAAGAATTGACCAAGTTTGACTTTTTAACATTTCACCTTGTAATGGAGTTTTATCAGTTTTGTTAGCTCCATTGTATGATTTTGAACTTAGTAGCGCATCCGGATTGTAATTTAGAGGTCCGTAGTGGAATTAGTCTTGAATTGGCGAAAGTTAGATTTTTGGGAAGATTGACCGGGAGTGGAATTTTTTATATCAGGGTTGGATTTTGATTCCATAAGTTGGAATAGGTTTTTGATGGCGAATGTGACTTGTGTGCGAAATTTGAAGTCAATCGGAGGTGATTTGATAGGTTTCGGCACCAGTTGTGGAAGTTGAAGCTTCAAAGTTCATTGATTTCGGCTTGAGATGTGATTCATTGTTTTGAGGTTGCCATGCATCATTTGAAGCTTCGGGTAGGTTCGTATTGTCATATGGAACTTGCCTGCAAAATTTGGCACCATTCGGAGTCGATTTGTTATGGTTCGGACGCTCGTTTTGATTCCTAAAGTTCTTGAAGTTTTATTTGATTTTCATGCATTTTGGTGTCTGATTCGTGGTTTTTGAAGCTTATTTTTATGATTTGAGCACACGAGAGAGTTTGTGTTGTGTTTTTAGACTTGTGTGCATATTTAGTTTGGATCCCCGAGGGCTCGGGTGAGTTTCGGATTGGTTTCGGAATGTTCTTGCATAGTTTTTGATTTCTGATTCTGGTACTTTGGCATTTGCGATGTTTTGGTCGCAAATGCGGCCATCGCATTTGTGAAGACTAGGTGACGAAGACTGGTCTTCGCATTTGCAAAGTTTTTTCACAAATGTGACCTCAGCAGAACTCCTTCAGGTTCGCAATTGCGATGTGTTTTTCGCATTTGCGAACCCCCTATCGTAAATGCGACATCTGAAACATGTTAAGTGCTGAGAATTCCGAGTTTTTTCTTCATTTTTCTTCGAGGTGAGGAAATTTTGAGTGGGGATTTTCATGCTAAATCATTGGGTAAGTATCTTTAATCAATTTCCAACTATATTTCATGATTTTATACAAGATTTAACATCAAATTCATGAGAAAATTATGGAAAAATTTGGGGATTTTGTCAAAGTTTTGAAAAGTGAAAATTTGAGATTTGAGAGTCGAATAAGACTCGCATTTGAAAACAAAACGCATATTTGGACTCGTGGGGCTATGGGTACTCAAGACCTATCTTTGGACTCAGATTTTGACCGGGCAGGTCCAGGGTTTGACTTTTGTTGACTTTTTAGAAATTGAATAAAAATCATAGATTTATTAATTAAAATTATTTTCTCTTGCATTTTGTAGTGTATTCAAGTTGTCATTGGCTAGATTTAGTCGAGTGGAGGCGAACTTGTAGAGAAAAAGGCTAAGTTGGGTGTTGAGTTAGCCGAATCAATGTTAGTGTTTTGCCTAGCTTTGTTGAGGGAATTTTTTCTTATATTTGTCATTGTTTTCTACATGCGGGGGTGATACATATATGAGGTGACGAGCGTATATGTATGTGCCGAGGTTAATCATGCTCGGGAGGTAGACTATGTTATATTTGTGTTTATAGAATTTCGTGACATTCTGCTTAATGCCTTGACTCTTAGATACTCCGGACATAATATTAAATGAGAGATATCAAGACTTAGTTTGTTATAACTTGATCAAACTTGATGAAAATTGTAAGAATACATTAATGTGTCTAATTTGGTCATCTCTATGCGAAATCATTACTACAATCGATATTTTTGAGCTAAACTTTATACTTGTGTTGTGGATCATTTATGAGATTCGTGGAAGTATTTGAATAATATGGTTCTTGAGGGTTGTTGAAACATTGTTGAATTGGAAAGTTGTGATTTGGAATGTGATTGGATTATCCATTTAAGCACTCTCCTTGATGTTATTTATGCTTCCTGCCTTGTTTGTCATTTATATACATATGCTTGGAAGGAAGAGTGTAAAGCACGAAGTGTGATGCCATGCCATTGTTTATACATTATCATGTGAGGGAGAGTGTAAAGCACGAAGGGTAATGTCGTTCCACTATTTATACATTATCATGTAAGTAAGAGTATAAAGCACGAAGGGTGATGACGTGCCATTGTTTATACATTATCATGTAAGGGAGAGTGTAAAGCACGAAGGGTAATGCCGTGCCATATCATATGAGAGTAAAATCACGAAGGGTGATGCCTTGAAATTTCATTTATATTGTTATGCTTTCAATATCGTGAAGTCATTGCACGAAGGGTGTTTCTGTGCAGGTGAGGATGAGGGACATGTATTATGGTGTGATATCTATTTCCCGTGTATACGTTTATGCCTTTACCTTGAGCTGTTATTGTTGTAATTACATATTCTGTATGATTTGTTATTATTGTCTTGTACTTGACCTCTATATCAATCGTTGTTGTATTGTCCATGTCTTTTACTTGCTTACCTTGCAAATACCATTCCTATTTTCTGCTTTTATAAGTAAACTTATGTTGTATCTATTCTGTTGCACTTTAGTATAAGTCTTCCACCATGATAGTCATTCATGCCCTTACTTGTTAACTTGTAAAGAACATGTATTTTCTTCTTAATTGTTATATTTATACTTAGGCCTCCAATATGCTAGTTAATTGAAGTTGATATTCCCTGTTTTCCAGCTGATATTGTTACTCATGTACTTTTCGCTTAGTCCTTTACTGTGACCCACATGTGTATCATTGTCCACTGTTGTTAATTGCGTATTTCCTACTTAGAAATTCCTATTATTGTGTTCCTGTGATATGGTTGGATGTTATACGATCACTTGAGAAAGATGAGTTGATCGCACGAATGGTGTTGTCGTGCTAATTGAATTGTTACACAAATTTATTTATACATGGTGAGGATGAGATAAAATCACGAAGGGTGTTACTGTGCCATGTGATTTGATATTTTGACATTTTGTACATATATCTCATATAAGGAAAGATCGTGAAAATTCTTCTGTGGTTCTTTTTAGTAATTTTGACTGTCTCTCCGAGTTGCGTATGATACTTTTATCCGTTATACTTTGAATTGGTTTACTGTTAAACTATTGTACATGTTATTGAAATAAGCATCTTTTTAACTAAAAGCCTCGCCACTACTTCGACGAGGTTAGACAAAATACTTACCAGTACATGGGGTCGGTTGTACTGATACTGCACTTCTGCATGTTTCATCTAAGCAGATGCGGCATTGGTATCGCAGAAGCAGAGTCTTGCCCTTGGAGAATTTTCGCAGAAGCGGAGCATGGTCCGCAGATGCCGGATTTCGACCGCAGATGCGGTTATTGTCTTAAGTGAATCTCCACAGAAGTGGATTGTTGACTGCACGAGCGGAAGTCATAGAAGCGAGATTTGATCGCATATGCGGTCTCGCCTAGTCAGAAATATTAAGGTTCATCTTCGCGAATTTTTGAAGGGTTTCTCATTCTAACTTCGGACTTGGAGAATTGTGGGCGATTTTGAAGAGGGTTTTCAAGGAGCTTCAATAAGGTAAGGATTTTTGGACTTAAAACACGATTTTAAAGTGCAAATACATGGATTAGGGCTGAAAACTTAACAAATTAATGGTCAAAAATGGTGGTTTAGGGCTTGAAACTTAAGAGAGCAAAAATTGGGATTTGTGGGGTCATTTAGACTCTTATTTTAGTGTTATTTATATTTATAGACTCGTGGCGAGTTAAGGAATCCGTTGATGTGAAAATTTCTGAGTTTCGTGAAGTGGGCCCAGGGCTCGGGTTTTGCCAATTTTGGGATTTTTAATATTTTTTGATTGTTTTCGATTGGGTATTGTTCCTTTGGCATATTGTGACGTATTCATTGTGGTTTTGGTCAGATTCGACGTGCGAGGAGGCCAATTTGAGAGGCAAGGGCATAGCGAGCTAGAGTTTTGGCCGGCTTGAGGTGAGAAATGAATGTAAATGATGTCCTGAGGGTTTGAAACCCCGGATTTGCACATCGTAGTGCTATATTGAGGTGACTTGCACGCTGGGTAGCAAGCGTGGGTTAGAGCACCTTTGGGGATTGTGACTTTGTCCGTCCCGATTGATGAATTTACTACGTATTTGACTGAAATTTACTTGATATCATCATTATTTGGATAAGTTGTCATATTCGTGCCAATGGTTTGGACCCTTCAGAGTTTGTTATTTCTATTTCTTCACTATTTTGACAAAATACTTGAACTCAGTCTTATTGTTAAAAACTATTTTGCAAACTCAACCACTTTTACTCAGAATTGAAACTTAATTGATATTTCTAATGATGTTTTGGGCTGAGAACAACTATTTTATTATTGTCGAGGGCTCATGTGATTCTGGACTGAGTATGGGATCAGATTGCGTGCCGCAATAGTATTATATTGATATTGATATCAGGTTGAGGCCGTAAGGGCCCCTCCCGGAGTCTGCACACCCCCAGTGAGCGTCGTCGACGATAAATAAATGGAGCGGGCTGCACGTCGCAGCGGGTACTAGAGAGTATCGTTCTATATGTTGCATTCCTTATTCGACTGTCATTTATTTGCTTATCTGTTGAAGCATTTCCATATTTTGTTTTCATTGGTTTACCGATTTTATACTACTTGGTTTAAATTGCTGTATTTATAGATAACAATGTGCCTATCTAGGTTTTCTTATTCTCAACCTTTATTTATGTTTATTACTCACTGGGTTGGAGTACTCATATTACTCCCTGCATGTTTTGTGCAGATCCAGGTGCATCTGAGACTGTTGAGGACTTCAAGCTGGGCAATACACATTCGGGAGCATCAAGGTAGCTGCATGACGTTCGCAGCCCTGATCTTCCCTTTATCTTATTGCTTTATTCCGTACTTCTTTAGAATGATATGTAGTAGGTTGATAGTCATGTAATAGAGGCTCAGACTTGTGACACCGGATTCTTCGGGCTGTGTAGTAGTATCGTTATTTGGGATTCTGCATGTTTTTAACTCCATTTCAGATTTCCAGTATTATGACTTAGTAATTTATCTGTGTTAATTAAATCATGAGCTGTATAAAAATGGTTAAGGTTGTAAATTGATCGGGCTTGCCTAGCAGTATGTTGGGTGCCATCACGACCAGAGTTGGGGTCGTGACAAGTTCGTATCAGAGACTAGGTTACTTGGTCTCGCAAGTCATGAGCCGGTTTAGTAGAGTCTCACGGATCGGTATGGAGACGTCTGTATTTATCCTCGAGAGGCTGCAGAACCTTTAGGAAAACTTCACATTCTTGAAGTTCTTATCGTGCGGCTTTGTTGAACTATGAACTAAACTTCTAATAATCTATTCTCTCACAGATGGTGAGGACACGAGCTACTAGATGTGGCAGACGACCACAAGTACCACCTACTGAGGCCACCAGAGGCCGTGGATGCGGTCGTGGTCGTGGCAGAGGCAGAGCAGTCGGGGCAGCACTTGCTGATCCACCGGTTGCCCTAGCTTAGGACCAGGTTCCAGTTGTGGACACTCCAACAGCACCTGTTCAGGAACCAGTTGTGCCTATCGTGATTCTAGGTCTTCAGGAGGCCTTGGCATAGATTTTATCAGTTTTCACTAGCTTGGCTCAGGCAGATTCAGCTACCACTGCATCAGCTACTTTAATGGTCGGGGGAGGCAATCAGACCCCCGCTGCTTGCACACCTGAGCAGGTAGTGTAGGGATTTCAGATGCCGGGAGTACCTCCAGCTCTGCCGGTTACACCAATTCAGGACTTTGTGGTTCTAGCTATGCCAGATGATGAGCAACATCGCCTTGAGAGGTTTGGTAGGCTCCAGGCTCCGACATTCAGTGTGCTGAGGACAAGGATGACCAGGGTTTTCTTGACAAGTGCCAGCGTATGCTTCGTACAGCAGGGATTCTAGAGTCGAGTGGTGTAGCATTTACTACTTTCCAGTTCTCAAGGGCTGCTTTTACTTGGTGGGAGGATTTTGAGAGGCGTAGGCCTGCTGGTGCAGCACCCCTTTCTTGGCAGCAGTTCTACGCTCTATTCCTGGAGAAGTATGTACCGCATTCCTGCAGAGAGGAGCTGCGTAGGCAGTTTGAGTGGTTGACTCAGGGGGATATGATAGTGACCCAGTACGAGATGAGGTTTTCACATTTGGCCCGTCATGCTATTTGGATGATCCCGTCTGATTGTGAGAGGATTAGGAGATTTATGGATGGCCTTAACTACCATCTTCGTATTCTGATGACTAGAGAGAGAGTATTGGTGCTACGTTTGAGGAGGTGGTGGATATCGCTCGTGAGATCGAGTCAGTTTGCCGTGGAGAGCGAGAGGAGAGGGAGGCCAAGAGGCCTCGAGGATAAGGCATTTTTAGTGGTGCTTCATTGAGGGGCCAGTTCCAGCGTGCTAGAGGTCTTTCTTTCAGGCCTACTCATTCGGCCAGCCCAAAGTATCATGGGGAATCTTCAGACCGTGGTCATCATGGGTTCTAGCAGGGCTAGTCTTCACTCAGTGCCCTCCCAGCTCAGAGTTCATCTTATGCCCCATCAGCCCAGGGTTCTTCTGCGCTGAGTGCGTCTTCTAGTCACTCCGGTGTGAGGGGTTCCCTTCAGTCCCCATCTCCAGCACCGCGTAGTTGTTATGAGTGCAGAGAGTTTGGTCACACGAGGAGGCAGTGCCCTCGACTTCGTGGCGGTTAGTCTCAGTAGAGGGATCAGCCCTCAACGTCTACTCCAGCTACTTCATCACCCACCCATCCAGCCAGGGGTGGAGGTCAGGCAGCCAGGGGTTGCCCCAGAGGTGAAGGTCGATCAGGCGGGGGCCAGGCTATTTTTATGCTATGACAGGCAGGGTAGATGCCATTGCTTCAGATGCTGTCATCACAGGTATTGTTTCAGTCTGCCACAGAGATGCCTCTATATTATTTGATCCCGGTTCCACCTATTCATATGTGTCTCCATATTTTGCTCGTTATTTGCGTATGCCCCGGGAGTCTTTTTCTTTACATATTCATGTGTCTACCCCGGTAGGCAATACTGTGGTTGTGGACCGTGTGTACCGGTCGTGTGTTGTGATTATTGGGGGTCTGGAGACCCGAGTTGATCTATTTATATTGAGCATGGTGGACTTTGATGTTATTTTGGGTATAGATTGGTTATCTCCGTGTCATGCTATTCTAGACTGTCATGCTAAGACAGTCACTTTGGCTATGCCGGATATACCGCGGATCGAGTGGCGTGGTAGGAGTGATTATGTCCCTAGTAGAGTTATTTCTTTCTTGAAGGCCCAACGTATTGTTGGGAAGGGTTGTCTTTCCTATTTGGCATTTGTGAGGGATGTTGGAGCTGAGACTCCTAGCATTGATTCTGTTCCAGTTGTCGGGGATTTTCCCGATGTATTTTCTGCAGACCTGTCGGGCATGCCACCGGTAGGGATATTGATTTTGGTATTGATTTGGTGTCGGGCACTCAGCCCATTTACATTCTGCCATATCTTATGGCACCAGCGGAGTTGAAAGAATTGAAGGAGCAGCTTCAGGAACTCTTAGATAAGGGGTTCATTCGGCCGAGTATGTCACCATGGGGTGCGCTAATTCTATTTGTAAAGAAGAAGGATCGCACGATGAGAATGTGCATCGATTATAGGCAATTGAATAAAAGTAACAGTGAAGAACAAGTATCCCCTGCCTCGCATTGATGATCTATTTGACCAACTTCATTGAGCGAGGGTGTTTTCCAAGATTGATCTCCGTTCGGGTTATCACCAGTTGAAGATCAGGGATTCAGATATTCATAAGACTGCTTTCAGGACTAGATATGGTCACTATGACTTTCTTGTCATGTCTTTCGGGCTGACCAATGCCCCAGCAGCGTTCATGCATCTGATGAATAGTGTATTTCAGCCTTATTTGGATTCGTTTGTTATCGTCTTCATTGATGATATTCTGGTATACTCACGTAGTCAGGAGGAGCATGCGGAGCATTTGCGAGGGGTATTGCAGAGATTGAGGGAGGAGAGACTTTATGCAAAGTTCTCCAAGTGTGAGTTCTGGCTTGGTTCAGTGGCTTTGTTGGGACACATGGTGTCCAGTGAGGGTATTCAAGTTGACTCGAAGAAGATAGAGATAGTGCAGAGTTGGCCTAGACCGTCCTCAGCCATAGAGATTCGTAGCTTCCTTGATTTAGCGGGTTATTATTGCCGGTTTGTTCAGGATTTTTCCTCTATTTCATCACCTTTGACCAAGTTGACTTAGAAGGGTGCTCTATTTGTATGGTCGGACGAGTGTGAGGAGAGCTTTCAGAAGCTCAAGGCAGTATCGACCAAAGCTCCAGTATTGGTTTTGCTATCAGCTTTAGGTTCTTATACAATGTATAGTGATGCTTCGAGAGTTGGGATTGGCTGTGTATTGATGCAAGAGGGTAGAGTTATTGCTTATGCTTCTCGTCAGTTAAAGCCCCACGAGAAGAACTACCATGTCCATGATTTGGAGTTGGCTGCCATAGTTCATGCATTAAATATTTGGAGGCATTACTTGTATGGCGTAGCTTGTGAGGTATTCAGTGATCATCGCAGTCTTCAGCATTTGTTCAAGCAAAAGGACCTCAATTTGAGGCAGCGGAGGTGGCTAGAGTTGTTTAAGGATTATGATATCACTATTCTATATCATCTGGGAAAGGCCAATGTAGTGGCCGATTCTTTGAGCCGAAAGGCAGTGAGTATGGGGAGCTTGGCATACATTCCAGTTGAGAAGAGGCCATTTGCAATTGATGTTCAGGCCTTGGCCAATCGGTTTGTGAGATTAGATATTTTGGAGCCCAGTCGGGTGTGGCTTGTGTGGTTTCTCGGTCTTCTTTATATGACCACATCAGAGAGCGCCAGTATGACGATCCGCATTTGCTTGTCCTTAAGGATAGAGTTCAGCATGATGATGCCAGAGACTTGACCATTGGTGATGGTGGTGTGTTGAGGATGCAAGGCTGGATTTGCGTGCCCAATGTGGATAGGCTTCGAGAGTTGATATTGGAAGAGGCCCACAGCTTGCGGTATTCCATTCATCCGGGTGCCGCAAAGATGTATCAGGATCTTAGACAGCACTATTGGTGGCAGAGGATAAAGAGAGACATTGTGGAGTTTATAGCTTGGTGTCTCAATTGTCAGCAGGTGAAATATGAGCATCAGAGACTGGGTGGCTTGTATCAGCAGATGGTTATTCTCGAGTGGAAGTGGGAGAGGATCACTATGGATTTTGTTACCGGACTCCCTCGGACTTTGAAGAAATTTGATGCTATTTGGGTGGTGATTCTAGACAGGCTGACCAAGTCCGCGCACTTCATTCCTATTTGTACTACTTATTCTTCAGAGCGGCTGGCAGAGTTATATATTCGGGAGATTGTTCGGTTGCATGGTGTCCCAGTTTCCATCATTTCATATCGGGGCCTTCAATTTACTTCTCAGTTTTGGAAGTTGGTTCAGTGAGAGTTGGGCACTCAGGTGCAGTTGAACACAACTTTTCACCCTCAGACTGATCGGCAGTCCGAGCGCACCATTCAGATATTTGAAGATATGTTATGCGCCTGTGTCATTTATTTCGTAGGGTCATGAGATCAGTTCCTACCGCTTGCAGAGTTTTCCTACAATAACAGTTACCAGTCCAGCATCTAGATGGCACCGTATGAGGCTTTGTATGGGAGACGATGCAGATCTCCAGTTGGTTGGTTCGAGCCTGGCGAGGCTAGGCTATTGAGGACAGATTTGGTTCAGGATGCTTTGGATAAAGTGAAGGTAATTCAGGAAAGGCTTCGTACGACGTAGTCGAGGCAGAAGAGCTACACAGACCGGAAGGTTCAAGATGTATCCTACATGGTTGGTGAGAAGGTCCTATTGAATATTTCACCCACAAAGGGTGTCACGAGGTTCAGAAAGAAAGGAAAGTTCAGTCCGCGAGTGGGCATCCATTTTTCCATATTTCTATGCCCCAGAAGTATATTGGGGACCCGTCCCATGTTCTGGATTTCAGTACAATTCAGATGGAGGGTGATTTGACTTATGATGTAGAGCCAGCAGCCATTTTGGATCGTCAGGTTCGAAAGTTGAGGTCAAAGGATGTTGCTTCAGTAAAGGTGGAGTGGAGAGGTCGGCCCGTGGAGGAGGCTACCTAGGAGACCGAGCAGGAGATGCGGAGCAGATATCCCCACTTTTTTTAGGCTTCAGGTATGTTTCTTGACTCATTTGAGGACGAGCGTTTATTCAAGTTGAGGAGGATGTGACGACCCGACCCGTCGTCTCATGAGTTACCGCCCCGTTTCCCCCATTTTCTGCTTCTTTATGCTTCATTATCAATGTCTTGTGTGATCGAGTTAGTTTGGATTGATCTTTGGAGGAAATGAGACACTTAGTCTCTTTAAGGAAGGCTTAATTTGGATAAGTCAACTGGATATTGACTTATGTGTAAGAGGGCTCGGATAAGAATTCCGATTATTCAGTTAGCTTCGGGGGATGATTTGTGACTTAGGAGTGTGATCGGAAGTCGTTTGGAGGTCCAGTGTAGAATTAGGCTTGAATTGGCGAAGTTTGTATTTTGGCGAATTCCGATTGATGGGTGGTATTTTGATCTGAGGGTCGGAATGGAATTCCGAGAGCTTCTGTAGCTTCATTTAGTGATTTGGGATGTGTATGTAAAATTTCACGTCATTCGGAGGTGATTTGGTTGGGTTTTTTATCAAATGTGTGTTTCGGAAGTTTTAGAAGAACTTAGGCTTGAATAAGATGTAATTTGATGGTTTCAGTGTTGTTTGAGGTGTTTTAATGATTGGAACAAGTTTGAATGATGTTATATGAGGTGTTGGTGTTTTTGGTTGAGGTCCCGAGGGCCTCGGGGTGATTTCGGATGGTTAACGGGAAGTTTTGGACTTGTGGAATTGGAAATTGTTGTTGCTTATGATATTTTCACTTCTGCGGATTTGGGATCGCAGAAGCAGTCTCGCAGATGCGGAAGGGGAGGTCGCAGGTGCAAAAATTAGCATGGGGAGCTGTTTCCGCAGAAGCGGACGAGTAGCCGCATCTGCGGTATCATAGATACGGCATTGGTATCGCAGAAGCGGAGTCTTTCCCTTGGAGAATTTCCGCAGAAGCGGAGCTTGGTTCGCAGAAGCGTAAGCCGCAGATGCGGTTCTGGACTTAAGTGAATCTCCACAGAAGCGGATTGTTGACCGCAGAAGCGGAAGTCGCAGAAGCGAGATTTGACCGCAGATGCGTATTCGCCTGGTCAGAAATATTAAGGTTCATCTTTGCGAATTTTTGAAGGGTTTCTCATTCTAACTTCGGACTTGGAGAATTGTGGGCGAATTTGAAGAGGGTTTTCAAGAAGCTTCGATAAGGTAAGGATTTTTGGACTTAAAACACGATTTTATGGTGCAAATACATGGATTAGGGCTGAAAACTTAAGAAGTTAATGGTCAAAAATGGGAATTCAGGGCTTGAAACTTAAGAGAGCAAAAATTGGGATTTGTGGGGTCATTTAGACTCCGATTTTGGTGTTCTTTATATGTATAGACTGGTGGCGAGATAAGGAAACCGTTGATGTGAAAATTTCTAAGTTTTTTGAAGTGGGCCCGGGGCTCGAGTTTTGCCAATTTCGGGATTTTTAATATTTTTCGATTGCCAATTGGGTATTGTTCCTTTGGCATATTGTGACATATTCGTTGTGGTTTTGGTCAGATTCGACGTGCGAGGAGGCCGATTTGAGAGGCAGGGGCCTAGCGAGCTAGAGTTTTGGCCAGCTTGAGGTGAGTAATGAATGTAAATGATGTCCTGAGGGTTTGAAACCCCGGATTTGCACATCGTAGTGCTATATTGAGGTGACTTCCACGTCGGGTAGCGAGCGTGGGATAGAGCACCGTTGGGGATTATGGCTTGGTCCGTCTTGATTGATGAATTTACTGCGTATTTGACTGAAATTTACTTGATATCATCATTATTTGGATAAATTGTCATATTTGGGCTGCGTACCAACAGTTTGGACCCTTCACGGGGTTGTTATTTCTGTTTCTTCACTATTTTGACAAAATACTTGAACTCAACCTTATTGTTAAAAACTATTTTACAAACTCAACCACTTTTACTCAGAATTGAAACTTAAATATATTGTAGCGATGTTTTGGGCTGAGAACTATTATTTTATTATTGCCGAGGGCTCAAGTGATTCTGGACTGAGTATAGGATCGGGCTGCGCGCCGCAACAATATTATATTGATATTTATATGAGGCCGAGGGCGTACTTGATGCCACTAGATGTCTTGATATTGCGCTTGGGCCGTAAGGTGCCCCTCCCGGAGTCTGCACACCCCTAGTGAGCGCCGTCGATGATAAATAAATGGAGCGGGCTGCATGCCGCAGCGGGTACTAGAGAGTACCATTCTATGTGTTGGATTCCTTATTTGACTATCATTTATTTGCTTATCTGTTGTAGCATTTCCATATTTGACTATCATTTATTTGCTTATCTGTTGTAGCATTTCCATAATTTGTTTTCATTGGTTTATGATTTTATACTACTTGGATTAAATTACTGCATTTATAGATTACACTGTGCCTATCTAGGTTTTCTTATTCTCAGCCTTTATTTATGTTTATTACTCACTGGGTCAGAGTACTCATATTACTCCCTGCACTTTGCGTGCAGATTCAAGTGCATCTGAGATTGTTGAGGACTTCTAGCTGGGCAGCACACATTCGTGAGCATCAAGGTAGCTGCATGACGTTCACAGCCCTGATCTTCCCTTTATCTTATTGCTTTATTCCGTACTTCTTTAGAACAATATGTAGTAGGTTGATATTAATGTACTAGAGGCTCAGACTTGTGACACCGGATTATTCGAGTTGTGTATGGTGTCGTTATTTGGGCTTCCGCATGTTTTAACTCCATTTTAGATTTCCAGTATTATGACTTAGTAATTTATCTGTGTTAATTAAATCATGAGCTGTATAAAAATGGTAAAGGTTGTAAATTAATCGGGCTTGCCTAGTAGTGTGTTGGGCGCCATCACGACCGGAGTTGGGGTCGTAACACTTCTCAAAAACCTTCAAATTCCAATCTTTAGCCAAATGGCTCCAAAATGACCTACGGACCTCCGAATTCACTTCCAATCGAGCTCCCAACTACAGAATCACCATACGGAGCTTCTCCCAAATTCAGAATCCAAACGGACATCAATATCACTGAAATGCACTTCAAACCAAACTTATGAAATTTCTTTCAAAATACTACTTTCCGCAGTAGGCACCAAAACGCTTCAAGGTAATCCAAAACCCGATCCGGGCATGCGCCCAAGTCTGAAATCATCATACGAACCTGCTGGAACCTTCAGATCCCGATTCTAAGTCCTTTACTCAAAATTCCAATCCTAGTTAATTCTTTCAACTTTAAGCTTCCGAAATGAGAATGCTCTTTCCAAATCAACTCTGAACTTCCCGAAACTTAATTTCGATCACGCGTACAAGTCATAATACCTGAAATGAAGCTGTTCATGGCCTCAAACTGCTGAACAACGTGCTAGAGCTCAAAACGACCGGTCGGGTCGTTACATCATCTCCCACTTAAGCATGCGTTCGTCCTCGAACATACTGAGAACTACACTGAAGTAGTCTTAAATTACTCTTTAACTTCTCGTGCACCTTCCCGTGCTACCACAACTCAGTTGAGAACATCAGCTCGATCAATTCTGAAGATATTCCCTTTTATTCAAGAAAATAAGCGTTAAAGCCCAATTCCAACATCCGGAATTCTATGCTCGACCTGTTTCCAACATAAGATCACCATATCAATCACTACACGTTGTACCCAAACATGGCTGCATAACTTTGCTGAATTCACACCTAGCATCACTTTACTCACCGGACCACAATAACATTTTCTGATCAACTTAGTCAAAATTCCACGAATATGATGCTTGCATTGCACCCCATGACATACACAAGTCTTACTATAACTCTTACAATGCCGCCACAACGGAAGAGATGTGCAGAAATTCATAATCAACTGCCGAGTCAACCAATCATTGAGTCTATACTTCTGACAAGAAACATTACCTCATTCTGAACCAAATAATGATCTTTGCTCTGTAATATATTTCATGTAATCAGATTGCACTGATCCTAAATCCAACAATCTCGTCTTTCCCAGTACGAACTGCTCAGACAATACGCCACCCTGACATGACCAAAAGTCTCATATGATGCCATAATGTGCTAATAGGCTACCAATTATAATGCGATAGAAAAAGGAAAATGAACTCTTAAAAGGAATTTAAATTACCCCGCTCGCGAATCATACATGCGACATGGGCGCACAACTAATATGAGCTTCCTTCAAAAAATAGGAAACAGAACACAACAAACAGATATGGGGAACTGTACTGAACATCACACTATTGCGGCGCGCAACCTGACCCGAGCAATCATAACCATGGCGGCGTGCCACCCGATCCACACAATATAACCATGGCGGCGTTCCACCCTATCCAAATAACATACCCATGGCGGCGTGCCACCCGATCCACACATGGAACTTACATAAGGAGATGTATATCGAGGTAAATTGCTCATTACAACAAAATACTTAATATCAGTCATAAACACGCAAAATGTATAATACCATTCCCTGGGGAGACATATAACGCTATATTCCACAAACTCGAGCACAATTGAATTGCGATATATGATCTGAATTTCAAGAGCCATCCTGCTCATATAACATCATCTCTATGCGGAACCTCAACACATAAGAAATTCACAAAGTCGTCTCACAACTCACATGACGCAATACATCATTACATGAAATAGCTGACAACAAAATAACACCCCGACTCCCTTCCATAAGGAGCATATAGCTAAGATGAACACATCTGTCCTGATATAAAGCCCCTGTTCACATTTAAATCAATCCACTGATCTCAAGCCAATTTCTGATTGCACCAACTAGGATAATAACCTTTCAAAGGTCCATAATAACTCCCCTTTTCTCATAACACATAAGAACAACCCTCATAATCGGAGCGAACCTCCACAGTCCATAACCTAATAAACAGAGTTCCCTCCAGGCATAAATTCTGAAATTAATGATATTACCGCAATCCTCATACTTGGTTTAAACCTTTAATCAATCAAGTGACTACATGTCACACTTATACAATCTTCCTATAGGACACGCTCCCACAACCTTCCAAAATAAATAACGGGTCCGCACATCCAAACCACCGGCCGCACTAACGCTGAAACGCCATCAAGAATCCTTAACCAGGATGCAAAGACTTTTTAAAAAAACACCGATCTCAGATGATACTGACGACAATACCAACTCACTTTAAATATAGAAACTCCTTTCCTGCTCATCTGAGCTAGTGACATCCTTGTCAGCACCGAACTGCAACCTTGATCCCCATTTCAAATTCCATACCACTCACTGCACCCAACGTGCCAACAAAATCTTTTCACTGGACTCACTTCAGGAGAACCATAGCAACACACAGGTAAATTCTCATAACTGTACTATAGGCAAACATCTAAGTAGTGGTCTAAGACACCATAGCCCTTTCGGGATCCACCTACACATAACAGGCCACAACAGAAGAATGCTTCTGAACAACATTAATTACGACGACCGATAAGCCTCACGCGTACCACCACAAATCACATGCATAACTTGATCACGCTGAAGGAACTGACCTCTACCACCAATAAGACAACTCAACTGTGGTTAACTAATATATCTTCCTTTGATTTACCCCAATTGCCTTAGTAATAACAATAACTCCATTCATCACATAACTCACCCCGAGTGACCTAGAACCGCGAGACCATGCTGTCTCAAATCCCATGAACCATTTCATAACTTCCTTGTGCGCACATTCGCACCCTCAACTGATATGCCCATTCTGCTAATCCTTCTACGAATCCGAAGTCCTTTCTCATCTTTCTCTCAAGTGCTACACTGCAAGTCAAAACATCATAGAACATTCTGGGCCTCCACTCATAAGCAGCTGCAAAAGCTTGATTCTTAACTGTACTTATAGGCTCGAAATCATTAGGCACCATACTTTACCTTTTTTTGAATCCATTAGGACCCTTGCTTAGAGCCACCCGCTCTGACTTGGTCCTGAATATAATCAACCCCATAAATCTTATAACACATGAATACCCTCTGTCGACGCCCCCTTTTCTCGTGAAATCAGGTTTACGACATTTGGGAAGACAACTCTATTCCTGTTTGGGAATTGGGTTTTTGGAATTGAAGAGTCGCCACCTAATGATTAAGTGCATTAGGACACTAAGGGTTTTTAAAACCAGAGTTCGGGTAAGGGCTAGAAATTATCTCGAGGGGAAGGTGTTAGGCACCCCTCAAGATCCACTAGTGTGGTTCCCGGCCATGCTATGTTGTGACTTTAATGCAAGCATGCATACAAATAATTTCACAAATAAGGGTAGGTTTGTAACATGCATGTTGGAATCTATAATTTGTTTGAGGGAGGGTCTAAGTGCAGAAAATTAGTCAAGCCATTGAATAAACAAAAAGAGAATTTAGAAGGAATAATGCAGTAAAATTAAGAGGAGTTTTTGGGTAGTTGATAAAGACAGAATTTATTGGTATTAAACTAAGTTACATAAAGGAAAGGGGTCCTAGGTTTATAAAACACATGGATCATCCACACAATACCGGTAACCAATCGTACGTATAATGTTATCGTGTGATCATCATCTCCATGTCTACCATTCCCACCCCGTTAAGGTATTAAGCGCGGAATGGTATCGTTACCTACTCCGTGCTATTACCCGTCCCACCTATCAGTCCCGGAGGTATTTAGGACTACTATTCCTACAAGGTGAGTACTAGGTTGAACCCTTAAATTTAAAGGACAAAATACTTGGCGGCATACATAACAAGTAGGACTACACATAAAAGGAACATACAAAGGCAAATAAGAGGCTCACAAATCCCTCCACAAGTAAACATGTAGTTGGCATGTCTTTTAACACATTTTAAGGTCTCAAAGGTAGAGATTTTTAAAGAAAAGGAACGAGTGACAACAGTTAGGGTAAGTAAAAAGAAATCTAAGGAAACCGTTAAAACTTGGTTTGAAAAAAGGTAAATACTTGAAAATACAGTTCAAATCAAAGCAATACAATTCTGGGCAGGAAACGTAGCCCAGCAGTTTGAAAACTTAATAGAGCAAGAATCAAAAATCAGTGAGAATAGATACATCATTGCAAAGAAAAACTTGTTCCCAGATAGAGGTGGATTTTCAGTAAAAGGGTGACCCCCAAAGAGTCACAACAGGAATGAGAGTGGCAGAATTTAAATTAAACCAAGCTGTTTAGTCTTAAACGGATAAGAACAGGGTTAATCGATTCTTATTAGGGCCTAAAGCTTGCCTAGGCGACGTATGTATTGCCTAATTGCCTTAAAAATCGGTGAACATGCATATTAATTCCAGTTTTAAAGAGAAGACACAGTCAACCAAACTTATGTTATTAAATTAAACAGCTGTTGAGGCGTTCAGCAATTGCAACCCTAAATAACATGATATCTAATGCACATAAAGCTCCTGAAGCATGGTTTCTAAATGCAGTAGTAGTTTTAACAGTTATTTGTTGATTACTAACTGATTACAAAGTGAGTATAACAATCTAAAAGTAAAGAGCTTAAGACAGGATATCTAGGTGTGAGATGCATGTCCTACACATGGCTTCTATTGCATAAATTGGTAAGTAAAGCCCAATAGACATGTTCTCTACCCATTAATTAAATTAAACATGCATAATCCTTCCCAATTTCACTATAGCCCCAATAAGTTGTTTATAAATTATTACAAACCGTTATAGCTGTAAAAATAAATAAGAAGCTACTCTATAGGGAGCCTTCAACCAGGCCCAATCTTCTAACCTCACTTCTTTCGAGTTTCACAGCCTTGACCATGGTTTGGGTGCGGCAAAGCTCCCTAAGGGCCCAATGGGGGTCCTTGGCCAATACCAGCACCCAAACACTACCAAAATGTTGAACAAGTGCAGTGTGGAATTACCAGCCTCGTGCATCAAAGTTCAATAGGCACTCAAAGGTACCCAAGGGAATGCTTACACGAAGGGGGTAGAACCTAGACTCTAGGAGTAGTGAGAGTGTGATAGAATTTTCTTTAAAGAAATTGAGTTGAAAAGTCGTTTAAAAAATGATCCATGTAGACCAGTTTTGAAACAAAAATAATGGGACAGTTTTGACAAACTCAGAACCAAAATACGTCATATGGTTCCGGGCAGTAAACACAAACAGGGAAAAGGGAAGTGGGGGGCAAGTAGTTCATACGTAATAACACAATTGCACCTAGATACTGAAGGAAATCATTTCAAAACTTAGACAGTCACTCCAGGTTTCAAACAAAAGGGCTTATGATCACATGCTGAGAATGTACTAGGGCTAGGGGGTAGGAGAGAACATGCATTAAGCAAATCAGTAGGCATGCCGGATTAATACAAGGATAGTCACATAGGGTCATGTTAGTTGCAATAAGAACAACAAAACCATAATTAAAAGCATAGAAGGAACAAAATAAAGTGCAGCATGTATTAAAAGCATATTGTTTTGGATGCTACAAATCAAATAGAGGGCATACCAGTCAAGGATGAAATAGTATAGAGCAGTAGTGTGTAGGGAAGTGAGCAGTAGTATGCAGACCAAACAATCAGCAATGTATAGAGCAATAGAATAGTGGAGCAGGCCCAAAATCACTCAGTCTTGGATTTCAGCCGACTGAGTAATCAGTAGTCGAAAGTGGGAGTGGATGTGTAGGAAACAAGAGAGAACACTGAGTATGCTTATGTGTGTAAGAGAGAGTTCAGAACAATGAACTTTTTGTTCGTATGTGCTAAAGAGAGAGTATGGTACTTATAGATCTCAAATTAAGTAGAAAATAAGGTAATACATATAGACGGATAATAATTATAGAAAGAATACCTTTTAGAATCAATTAAAAACTCGGATTCGTTTAAATTAGGGAGTCACAGCTCAAACGGTACAAATTGCATCAAATAAGGAAGGTGTTTGCAAGACTGATAGTACAAAATAATTACAAGGAAAGTAAAATGAAATAAAAATATTGTGCACATAAACCGACGGATTACAGACTGATTTTGAAAATAATTGGTTCAGAAAATCACGGGCGAGATGGAAAATCACAGGGAATCAGCACTAAGTAAGGAAATCATCTCACAAGCAAGGAAGTGACTCAAGTCAGTGAAAAACCTCCAAAGAAACCACATACAAAAAATCAGGGATTCAAAGAGATACATAGAATCGGCAGAACACTTTAGTAAAAAGAGACAATTAGACCTATTTAAACACAACAGGCACAAAACCAAGAACCCTAAGTAAGAAATCACAGAATCAGTGGAACGTCAGAACAAATTAACAGATGGAAATTGGGAGATATCTCAGAAGATTACACAAACAAGCAGAAATATCAACACAAACATATAGGAATAGAAGATGTAGTGATTTTGAAAGAGGTTCAGAAACTCTAGTTTTAAAAGAAGAACAAAACATTGAAAACATGAACAATCGAAAACATCAAGTAGAGAGTAGTGTAAAACACAAAAGAATAAGTTAAAAATCATTTAAAAGACAAAGCTTTAAGAAAATTAGGGTTTCATAATAAACCAGTGAGAGGTGAGGAACCTGGTTGTGAAACTCATCAATAATGATGCTCGTAGCACCATCGAACCATACCCATCGGAGAAAGATCGGAGATAAGCCAGGCAAAGCTTCCGATGACCATCCTGTATGGTGGAGGCTTTTGGAGTCTCGAAGATAGAGGGAATCAATGAGACAAGGTTTCACGGCGGCTGGTGGTCGAGAGAAGTGAGGCTGGAAGTGGCCAGAGAGGCGGTGGATTCATCGGAGACGAGAGAGAGAACCAGAAGGTTCTAGAGAGAAGGGATAGCAAGAGTCAGTATAGAGAGAGAGAGACCATATGAAAATGAGGGGTTTAGGGGGGTTGTTAGATTTTAATTTTGAAAATAAAACCTGGGCCGTTGATCTCACTTGATCAACGGCTCAGATTAGATCAAGGCTGGATCGGGTCATTAAATTGGGTATGGGTGATTTGAGAATTGGGTCGGGGGTTTGGGGGTTTGAATTGGGGTTCAATTTATTGTTAAAATTTAAATGCAAAGGGGTAATAATTGAAATGGATGAGGCTAAATGTTAAACCGCCATTTCTTCCCTTTTTATTTTAATAAAAATAGTTAAAATAATTTTAAAAACCAATTAAGCACTAAATTGATTAATAACATATAAATTTTAATTAAAAAAATACTGGGAGCAATTTTGTAATTATAAAATACTATTAATCGAAAAATACGCTATAATTGGAATTATAGCAATTTAGCTTTAAAAATGACAAATAAATTATGCAAAAATCACCTTAATTATATCTGGGTGTAAATATGAGAATAAAATAAATTATTCACCAAAATGATAGTCTGCAAAATAATTATTGAATTTTGTACTATTAAAATAGACAATAAATGGATTTTAAAATCTTTAAAATAAGGAAAAAATACCAAAACTCTTGGCCATGCTTACATATACATGTACATACTATTTTGAGAAAATTTTGCGTATATAAAATACATAGGGAAAAATTGGGTATCAATAGCTGCCTTCATCCTTCCCGGGTAAAGATATGATGACCAATTTTGAATGAGAGAAACGACTTGCAAAGGTTTTGACCGAGCTCTGGTTTCTGAGCTACCTACATATCCCTAGTTTTACAGGAATCAGGTCATATGTAGTTCGGGATACATCGACGGAGTATGCCGACGGAGATTTTGAAGAGACATGCATAATATTTAGGTTGGGAAGGGTGGTCAGGGACTGATGGGCTGCGAGAACCGTAGCGAAATCGCTCCCGCTGTAATGGTCGTTGCCAGCTGATATACCTGCAATTAAGTAATACAAGCATATCGTGCAGAATTTAAACGTGATGCAAGTTCCCGTTGGACCATGAATGTTGTCTTTGGACGGTTAGGATGACGTCCTCAGACCATGACGTCCTGGGTTATGAAGCGTATAATAGAGGATTCATAGGCTATGAAATGATGGTCTCGGGCTATGAAAATGATGCCTCCGAACCATGATGCCTTTGAATAATGATATGCAAAAAGACAAAAGCAGAGTCCTCAGGCCATGGCATGGCGTTCTCGGGCTATGAAAATGGCGCCTCCGAACAATGACGCCTTTGGACAATTTGGCGATCTTTCAGCCCATGAAATGTAGGATTTGGCGATGTTTCAGCCGATGTAAAGCCTAAATATGAATGGTGATATTTCAGCCGGTGCGGGATTTAAATGAAGTTGGCGATATTTCAGCCGTCCAAAGTGTGAACACAAATGGCGATATATTAGCCGATGTAAAGTGCGAATATAAATGGCGATATTTCAGCCGATGTAAAGAATAAATATGAATGGCGATCTTTTAGCCGATGTAAAGTGTGAATATAAATGGCGATATTTCAGCCGATGTAAACTGCGAATATAAATGGCGATCTTTTAGCCGATGTAAAGTGCGAATATAAATGGCGATATTTCAGCCGATGTAAAGCATAAATATGAATGGCGCTCTTTTAGCCGTGCAAGATTTAAATAATGGTTGGCGATCTTTCAGACATGCAGATGGAGGTAGAGCTTAACTCAGAAGGCAGAATGGTAGCCTTGTGCAATGCAGGAAAAATGCAGGATAGAGGTAGAGCTTACCCTCGGAAGGTAGAAAGGTAATCTTATGCAATGCATGAAAAATGCAGGATGGAGGTAATGCTTAACCTTGGAAGGTAGGAAGATACCCTTATGCAATGCAAGGAAATGCAGGATGGAGACAATGCTTAGTCTCGGAAAGCAGAAAGGTAGCCTTATGCAATGCAAGGAAATACAGGATGGAGACAATGCTTAGTCTCGGAAGGAAGAAAGGTAGCCTTATGCAATGCAAGAAAAATGCAAGATGGAGGTAATGCTTAACCTCGGAAGGCAGGAAGGTAGCCTTATGCAATGCAAGGAAAGGCAGGATAGAGACAATGCTTAGTATCGGAAGGCAGAAAGGTAGCCCTGTGCAATGCAAGGAAATGCAAGATGGAGACAATGCTTTATCTCGGAAGGCAGAAAGGTAGCCCTATGCAATGCAAGGAAATGCAAGATGGAGACAATGCTTAGTTTGAAAAGGCAGAAAGGTAGCCTTATGCAATGTAGGGAAATGCAGATGGAGACAATGTTTAGTCTCAGAAGGCAGAAAGGTAGCCTTATGCAATGCAGGGAAATACAGATGGAGACAATGTTTAGTCACAGAAGGCAGAAAGGTAGCCTTATGCAATGCAGGGAAATGCAGATGGAGACAATGTTTAGTCTTGGAAGGCAGAAAGGTAGCCTTATGCAATGCAGGGAAATGCAGATGGAGACAATGTTTAGTCTCGGAAGGCAGAAAGGTAACCTTATGCAATGCATGAAAAATGCAGGATGGAGGTAATGCTTAACCTTGGAAGGTAGGAAGATAGCCTTATGCAATGCAAGGAAATGCAGGATGGAGACAATGCTTAGTCTCGGAAAGCAGAAAGGTAGCCTTATGCAATGCAAGGAAATACAAGATGGAGACAATGCTTAGTCTCGGAAGGAAGAAAGGTAGCCTTATGCAATGCAAGAAAAATGCAAGATGGAGGTAATGCTTAACCTCGGAAGGCAGGAAGGTAGCCTTATGCAATGTAAGGAAATGCAGGATGGAGACAATGCTTAGTCTCGGAAGGCAGACAGGTAGCCCTGTGCAATGCAAGGAAATGCAAGATGGAGACAATGCTTTGTCTCGGAAGGCAGAAAGGTAGCCCTATGCAATGCAAGGAAATGCAAGATGGAGACAATGCTTAGTCTGGAAAGGTAGAAAGGTAGCCTTATGCAATGTAGGGAAATACAGATGGAGACAATGTTTAGTCTCAGAAGGCAGAAAGGTACCCTTATGCAATGTAGGGAAATGCAGATGGAGACAATGTTTAGTCTCAGAAGGCAGAAAGGTAGCCTTATGCAATGCAGGGAAATGCAGATGGAGACAATGTTTATTCTCGGAAGGCAGAAAGGTAGCTTTATGCAATGCAGGGAAATGCAGATGGAGACAATGTTTAGTCTCGGAAGGCAGAAAGGTAGCCTTATGCAACGCAGGGAAATGCAGATGGAGACAATGTTTAGTCTCGGAAGGCAGAAAGGTAGCCGTATGCAATACATGAAATAAAGGTGAAGAGTAACAAAATTCCTTAGCTGGGAGATGATGACTGATAATTGATTGTCATTGTGGCTACTGGGGAGGTCATCTGCGTATAGCACTTGTAAGTGAGTGATGATTCAGAGAGTTGTACTCCTGCAAAATATGAGTATGAACCGGATCTATTTTGGGGTGCCTGCATTCAAAGAAAGATCATGAGTTTTGTCAAGGGGGAAGGTTAGTTCGTATTCCCGTGGACTCCGCTCGTCCTACTCGGTTCTTGTTTTCATTGGGGTAGCGTCTCTAAATAAAGAAATTTGATAGTAACCATGCATGATTTTAAAATATGATGTAAATACATAATTAAAAAAAAAACAATTTTCATTTAAATGAACCGATGACTACGACGTGGTTCAAGACATTGCGACCTCTTTTGCTCCGGAATTTTGAGGGTGGTCCTTAAAATATTGCCCCAGTTTGCTGGGGCTGAGGTTTCTGACAGCTGCGTGTGATGAATGGCTGAAAGTTGACTTCGGAATTTTGAGGGTCCTCCTCAAAATTCTGCGCCTGTTTCCATTTTTGGAAGGAAATGAAATTTTTATTGAATTGTGACCGAACCTATAGGGCTACCTACGTATCCCCTCTTAAATGGGAATCAGGTCAGGCGTAGTTCAAATTACATCATAAAGAAATCATAATGATTACACATAATAACGCTTGACTGCATCTGAATTGATTGGCTTTTGCCAGACCTCTCCATCCATTTCTGCAAGTATGGGGGATCCTCTTGTTAGGACCCAGTGAACCATGTACGGGCCTTGCCAGTTCGGAGAGAAATTTCCTTTGGCTTCAACCTGGTGCGGGAAAATTTTCTTCAACACCAGCTATCCTGGTGAAAACTACCTCGGCTTGACCCTTTTTTTAAAGGCTATGGACATCCTGTTCTGATACAAGTGACCATGACAAACTGCGTTCATTCTTTTTCTGTCTATAAGGGCTAACTGCTTATAGAGACTCTTTACCCATTCTGCGTCTTCAAGTTACGCTTCCTGTATAATCCTCAGGGAGGGAATCTCTACCACGGTGGGAATGACTGCCTCGGTATTATAAACCAACATATAGGGCGTCGCCCCGGTTGATGTGCAGATCATGGTACGGTACCCCAATAAAGCAAATGATAGCTTTTCGTGCCACTGCTTGTATTTCTATATCATTTTCCTTTGTACCTTTTTGATGTTCTTATTGGTCACTTCTACAGCTCCATTCATCTGAGGTCTGTAGGCTATACAATTCGTATGCTTAATCTTGAACGTCTCACACATTGCTTTCATCAGGTCCCTGTTGACATTGGAACCATTATCAGTAATGATTGACTCTGGGATGCTGAACCGGCAAATGATATGGTCGCGGACAACATCTGCCACAACCTTCTTGGTCACTTCCTTATATGATGCTGATTCAACCCATTTGGTAAAATAATCAATTGCCACTAGAATGAACCTGTGCCCGTTTGATGCGGCGGACTCGATAGGTCCGATGACATCCATTCCCCAAGTGGTGAACGACCATGGCAAGCTTGTTGCATTAAGCTCATTAGGAGGAACCTTTATTATATCTGTATGTATCTGACAACGATGGAATTTTCGGACATACTGGATGCAGTCCATCTCCATAGCCATCAAAAAATAACCAGCTCGGAGAATTTTATTAGCTAAGACGAAACCGTTCAAGTGCGGGCCACAGGTCCCTGCATGAACCTCTTCCAACAACCTGGATGCTTCCTTTTCTTCGACACACCTCAGTAATCCCAAATCGGGAGTCCTTCTATATAAAATTCCTCCGATGTGAAAGAAGTGATTGGATAACCTCCGCAGTGTGCGCTTCTGAGTAGTGTTTGCAAATTCTTGATATTCTCCTGTTGCCAGATATTTCTTAGTATCATGAAACCATAGTTTTCCGTCTGCTTCTTCATCGACATGAGCACAGTAAGAGGGTTGATCCTAGATTTTTACTGGGATAAAATCAATGATGTTCTTATCTGGATGTTGAATCATGGATGATATAGTGGCCAATGCATCGGCGAACTCATTCTGGACTCTGAGGACATGCCAGAATTCTGTCTTTGCGAACCTCTTCCTCAATGCCTGTACGTGATGCAAATATGGGAGTATCTTGGAGTTATTGGTTGCCCATTATTCTCGGACCTGATGTATGAGCAAGTCTTAATCCCCGATTACTAGTAACTCATAAACGTTCATATCAATGGCTAGCTTGAGCCCTAAGATGCAGGCTGCATACTCGGCCATGTTGTTGGTGCATGGGAACCTTAGTTTGGTAGACACCGGATAATGCTGACCTATTTCTGATACTAGAACTTCCCCTATGCCAACTCCTCCATCAAAAAACATTCTCCAGCCATCATAGGATTCTGAGATATCTTCTATTATGAAAGAGACCTCTTCGTCAGGAAAATACGTCTTTAGAGGCTCGTATTCTCCGTGCACAGGATTTTCGGCAAGATGATATGCCAGTGCTTGTCCTTTGATTGCTTTCTGGGTCACGTAGACAATATCAAATTCACTCAGAAGGATTTGCCATTTGGCTAGCTTGCCCATGGGCATGGGCTTCTAAAAGATGTACTTTAGCGGATCCATCCTTGATATGAGATAAGTGGTATAGGCAGAGTAATAATGTCTTAACTTTTGAGCTACCCAAGTCAAAGCACAACACATGCGTTCTAGCAGGGAATATCGGGCCTCGTACGGGGTGAACCTCTTGTTGACATAGTAGATGGCTTGCTCCTTTCTCCCTGTTTCATCATGTTGTCCCAAAACACAACCGAATGCCCCATCCAGTACTGCAAGGTAGAGCAATAACGGTCTACCCGATTCGGGCGGAACCAAAACTGGCAGCGTTGACAGGTATTCCTTGATTTTGTCGAAGGCTTTCTGACAATCATCAGTCCACTTAGTGGCGGCATCCTTCTTCAACATCTTAAAGATTGGTTCACAAATGACAGTGGACTGGGCTACGAACCGGCTGATGTAGTTGAGTCTCCCCAAGAAACTCGTGACCTCTTTCTTATTCTTCGGTGGTGGAAATTCTTGAACGGACTTGACCTTTGATGGATCCATTTCTGTTCTTCGTCGACTTACGATTAACCTAAGCAGTTTTCCAGCAGGAACCCCGAATGCACATTTGGCGGGATTTAGTTTCAACTTGTACCTTCTCAACCTGTTGAAGAACTTCCTCAGATCTTCCATGTGGTCAGTGGCTTTCTTGGATTTGATAATGACGTCGTCTATATACACCTCGATCTCTTTGTGTATCATGTCATGGAAAATAGTAGTCACGGCCCTCATGTAGGTGGCCCCAGCATTCTTCTATCCGAACGACATCATCTTGTAACAATACATCCCCCACGGTGTAATGAAAAATGTTTTCTCCTCGTCTTCTTCGTCCATCCATATCCTATGATACGCAGCAAAGCAACCGATAAATGACTGCAACTCATGCTTGGTGCACTTGTCAATCAAGATGTGTATGTTCGGCAAGGGGAAGTCATCTTTTGAACTGGCCCGGTTGAGGTCCCGGTAGTCGACACAGACCCTAACCTTCCCGTCCTTCTTTTGTACTGGCACAATGTTGGCCAACCATGTTGGATACTCCACTACTCTGAGGACCTTGTCTTTGAATTGTTTGGTGACTTCCACCTTGATTTTCAAACTCATGCCAGGCTTGAACTTTCTGAGCTTCTGTTTCACCGGCAGGCATGTTGGATCCGTTGGCAGTTTGTGAGCTACAATAGATGTACTGAGACCGGTAATATCATCATACGACCTGGCATATATGTCATCATATTCTTTTACGAACTCCGTGTACTCTTCCTTTTCTGATGGCCACAGATGAACACTGATGCGCGTTTCATTGACATTCTCTACATCCCCTAGATTGACGACCTCAGTTTCGTCCAAGTTAGACTTAGGCCTATTCTCAAAATCCTCAACCTCTTTAACGACCTCTTTTGGTATTTCATCCTCTTCTGAGTCTATATCCGTTCGTTTTGTTACCTCGTCGCATGTCACATTCGTCGGTTCATCAAGATAAGTAATAGTAATATTGTGTAAGAAATAAAGTAAATGGTAGAGAAAATAATAAGAAACTAAAATACTTTTATTAATTCCAAAATTATTTTGAACATCGGAGCTCTTTTTCAAAATTTAGAGATAATACTAAAAGGAAATCAACTAATGAAAAAGTAAAATAATGCATAGTGCTTTGTTCAGCCTTGATATCCCGAAGCTCTCCGGGCCTGGGTAGTTCTGATGGACCAATTGTTGAGGTACTCTCCTCGGTTCACCACCTGTATGGAAGGGCCTTCCTCCTCGAGAATGACATGACAGTCCATATTGTCATCTTCCAAGAACAGGTTCTTCATTGCGGCCAATGTTTCATCTTCCTCTGACCCATACATGATGTCGGCTGGGTGGAAAGTTTTTTCTAGGCGGGTATCGGGTGCTCCGGCGAATAGTAAGGGCCACACCATGGTGGCGACTAGTTCTGGAATTCTTCCAAGTATATCCATACCCTAACCCGAAAGTGGTGCCATGCTTCTTCAATTTGATAGGATTGGTGATTCCCTAGAGGTTCTTGCCGAGCCCTTTGCCAGGTTCATACCCGCTCCAATTCAGTATACTCTATATCTTGTTATCCCACCATTTATCTTTGTCCACGGCGTTGACTCGCTCAATGTGGTGGTAAGTTTCTCCTCCTAGATTCCTTCTCCCCTCAATCGCCGGGATGGTTTGATGACTGTATAAGGGGTTACTCCCGTCACCATGAATAATTACCTCTTGGTGATTCCACTCGAACTTCACTGCCTCGTGCAGGGTTGATGCTACAGCTCCAGCGGCATGGATCCAAGGTCGTCCGAGTAGTAAGTTGTAGGATGCTGGAACGTTTATTACTTGAAAATCAACATCGAACCAAGTTGGCCCCATTTGCAGACATAAACTGATCTCCCCAATAGTGGACCTTTGGGAACCATCAAAAGCTTTGACTTTGATAGCCTCATCCTTGATTTCATGTAGGCTTTTCCCCAATGTTCTGAGGCTCACCAAAGGAAAATGGTTGAGGCTGGACCCTCCGTCAATTAAAGTCCTGGTGATGAAATAGTCTTCGCACTGCACAGTGATGTGCAATGCTTTGTTATGGCCTAAAACTTCAGGGGGCAACTTATCCTCGTGGAAAGTGATTTTATGACTCTCCAATACCTGCCGACCATGTTTCCCATCTCTCCTCCAGTTATATTGTTGGGTACATACGCCTCGCTCAGTATCTTCATTAGGGCGTTCTTGTGTGTCTCGAAGCTTTACAGTAGAGCTAGAATGGAGATCTGTGCTGGTGTTTTGTTTAATTGATCAACAACTGAGTGTTCTTTTGCCTGTATTTTCCACCATAGCTCATCAGGCCCAGTTTCAATAGGCCGTCCAGAGGCTTGCTTACTTGGTTCAACTAAATGCTCCAGAGTATAAATTCTGCCAGTCCTGGTCATACCCTGCGCTGCAATTGCTTCTCCAGACCTAGTTTTTCCCTTCCTTCTTGCCTCGGCGGTGTAATCCCAAGGAATGGCCTATGTATGAAACGGCGTTACGGATGACATTGCTACAAGAATGGGCACTCTTGTTTTGGGAGGTAGCACAACAACTTCAAATGGTACTTTCGGAGACCCAAACTCCACCTCAATTGGCTCTGCGGTCCTTTTGGATGACGGTGTTTCAAGCTCGAGAGGCACGGACATGTTTACTTCAGCATCCTAGAGGGCTGGATCTAGACCAAAATTGGATTTAGGGTGACTGTTAGTTTCTTGGGCTCGTCACCGTCGGCAATTAATCCAATTGGCCCTTTGGGGTCCCAATCATCTTCTACCTCAATCATGTGCACACCACCACCCTTATGATCAGGCAAGGGATTGTTTCGCACGTTAGGAGCAGGCTCCTTGTCCACGATGATTTTGTTGTCAATTAGAGCTTGGATTTTGTCTTTCAAAGATCGACACTCATCAATGGTATGCCCTTTCATGCTGGAATGGTATGCACAGGCTTTATTTAGATTGACCCACTAGGAAGGATTTTCTGGAGTTATGGTAGGGATTGGGGTGACGTAACCGGCTGCTTTGAGTCTTTCATATAATTGGTCGATTGGCTCGGCGATGGCGGTGTATTTCTTGGGAGGTCTATGGTGGAAGTTAGGGCGCGGCCTGGGAAAGTATTGGCGCGCGGGAGGTGATTGGTAGTGAGCATTATAAGCTTGGTAGACGGGTACAGGTTGGGAATATCTTGGTGAGGTAGGTTGACATGTGGGGGAGGGGGATGATTGGTAAGTAGGTGATGGAATTTGGTAAGAGGGTAGAGGTGCTTTGTAATTGGGTATAGGCTGGTATGTGAGAGGAGGTACCGGGTAGGCTTGGTATTTTACTGGGGACTTGGTTCTCTATGCAACCATCACGGCACTCACGTCCTTTTTCTTGGACGCGCTACTAGATTATAGGGCTTTGTTAATAGACTACAGTGCTTCAAAATTAGTGACCATACCGCTCGTAATTCCTTCCTCAATCCTCTCTTCTAGCTTGATGATATCGGAGAATTTCTGGCCCTCTATCAACATTAACCTCTCATAATACTGCAGATCCTGAGCTCGGATGAAAAATCGGTTCATTTGTTCTTCTTCTAAGGCCGGCCTTGGATCTCCATCGAGTAGCATACTCGCGAAATGTCTCAGTGGGTTTCTTTTTCAAATTCTGGATGTGAAAGATGTCTAGTGCATTTTCTGTACTGAACCTAAACCTGTCCATGAAATCGGATGCCATTCCTACCCAGCTTGTCCACTTCTTGGGATCTTAGCTAATGTACCAAGATAGCGCATCGCCTTTCAAACTTCTCATGAAGAGTTTCATGCGAATCTTTTCATCTCTTCCTACGCCAACCAACTTATCACAGTATGTCCTTAAATGGACCCTAGGATCCCCCAAGCCGTCAAATATTTCAAACTTAGGAGGTTTGTACCCCTTGGGAAGTTCGATGTCTGGCTGAATGCAAAGATCCTCATAATAATTCCTTTGTTCCCCTCAACTCCCTAGACTCGGCTAGTCAATTTCTTGAGCTCGGTGGCCAGGTTCTTGATGAGAGAGTCTTTGTAATCAGACTCTGGTATGTTTGTAATGGGTTGAGTGTATTGTGGCATGGTTTCCACATACATGGGAGTGTGGCGGGGATGATCATTTGGTTGTTCATGGATGAGGAGTGGAGTGTTGTTGTGACATGTGTTGCAATTTTGATGAGTAGCGGGTTATTTTTGTGGCTTCGGGATGTTCTGTGGAGGTATTTGAGCATTGGGGAGGTTGACATCAGGAGTAGTGAGGGAGAATGACAAGCTTGCCAAGTTCCGAACTTGGTCTAGTTCTTCTTTAAATATAAGTAACTTTTGTTCGAGCTGGGTGGCACTTTCTTTGGACACCTGAATACCTTGAGGAACCTCTACCCTTTCAGCTGAGTTGTCCTTTCTGATGTTGTTCATGTCCTCCATTTTTGCTTTGTTCTTGCTTTTGACAGGACTTGGAGGAGGAGTAGGTGGAGGGCCCTTAGATCTTGTGGAGTAGTATGACGATGCCAGAGTGCAAGAACTAACCTTTTAGGGAGGGGAATAAAAACAAAAGTAAAAATAACAGAAAAAGTAACAATTTAGTGCGGATTCCGAGAAAAATATTGCAATATATAAACACATAGTACAAGAATATAAATCGTGTCCTAAATTGGGTGCCTCGTTGTGCCCGAGGTAGGCCTAGCGACAAGTTGATTTGGAGAACTTATAATGCTAAATGCCTCATTTTATTGATAAAAATAAGACGAATCCCAAAATGGCACTAAATGTGCATAAAGTAAAATATCACTAATAGCCATTGGCCTTATTACATTTCAAAGCGAAAAAGAAAAGAGACTCCTAACTATTTGGTCCCAGAAGGACCTTCCCCAGACTCGGCATCTTTGGCTCCGTCGAACAGCGTCACCAGCTCACGCAATCCCAGCAGCAGATAAACCCTAGTCAAATGTCCTCCTTCATTTCCCTCGGCATTTTGGAAATTCTCGATCCTCCGGATGAATTTCCCTTCCAGCTCTACTAAACCTCGCTCCAAATGCCCTAGGCGCTTGTTGGCTCTCACAGCCATATCCTTCCATTCCTCGATCAGCTTTTTATTTGCTTTTTGAATTTCCTGATGCTCACTTTCGCACTCCCTGATCCTTTTGCGCAACTGATTGTACTTAATCTGTATCTCAACCCTTTCATCGATGACCCTGTGACCTCGAACAGACCCGGGCTTTCCTAACCCAGCATGATCTTCTTCTAGCCAATCTAGATAGTATGAAGTGTAGCCGACATGATATCTGTCAGGATCTATGGAATCCCTTTCCAGGATGATCTCGCTGTTCCATATGTGTTGAGCTTGACATCTGTATGGGCTATCGTCATCTTGGAAATCATCCCTGAAATGACTCATCTTCTCGACCTTTGGTACGACTTGCTTCCTCCCTGCCTGCCTCATGACTCGGAGAGGGACATAGGGATAAGTTCCCCTCAGACCAATGAGTATGAGGAATGGAGCGTCGCGAGAGCGGATGACGCT
>MU735630.1:68995-83051 GCA_026770625.1 Nicotiana glauca
TCTTGGAAATCATCCCTGAAATGACTCATCTTCTCGACCTTTGGTACGACTTGCTTCCTCCCTGCCTGCCTCATGACTCGGAGAGGGACATAGGGATAAGTTCCCCTCAGACCAATGAGTATGAGGAATGGAGCGTCGCGAGAGCGGATGATGAACTCTCCAGTGGGTAACCATTCGAACATCCACTGCACCTTGTCTTCTTTTCAAGTTTTCAAACAAATCTATCCATCCTCGAGCATCCCCCGACTGAGCAAACATGTCAGGCATATAGTTCATTATATTTGGATGGTGAAAGGCTATATGATCATTCCACGGCCTTCGCGAAAGCTCTTGACGGTATCGACCCTTTTTGAGATGTTCTATAAGCCAGAGTTGGAGTAGTAAGTTGCAACCCTCAAAATGGCTGGCTCCTTGTTGACAGTTCTCCAAATCTCGGTAGATCTCAGCAACAATCATGGGCACTATGCTGAAAGGCTAGACTTCAATCCCCTCCATTAGTGTCTTGGTGACCATGGCTAGTCTGGTATGGATCCTAGCCTTCTTCATAGGAAACACTATCATTCCCAAGAAGCAGAACATAAAGACGAAAACCCTCATGTGGATATGCCCCAATGATGTGAGGGCGAATTCATCTGGATAGGTACGGTAGGATTTGCTATGACCGTACCTCTCATACAGGTAGTCGAAAGGAATATAGGAATCCTTCAAACAAGTCAAGTCTGAATTTTTCTTCAACCCCATCATTTTGAAGAAAACCTTACCCTTAGGGTTTTCTAGCATGAGAAAACCCGGAGTCTCCTAAGGAATACTGGCTAACCCACCTATTTCTTCGAGCAACGGGTCATTTCAAGGTCCCCAAATCGAAATACTAATCTATCACTATCCTAGAATAAGGTCGTAGCCTTTATGATTTTGTTGTCCGGCTGAATTTCCAAAAGAGAGGGTAAGTTTACCAAATACTTGCGAACGAGAGTCCGGTCACTGGGATGAAGGTCCTCCCACCAACTTAGCAACCTCGGGTGAATATTGGTTACCATGCCGAATCTGATGATTTCGTGCCTCATTTTCTGCGAAATAAAGTGTTAGACCCTTACCCTACCGGACTCTACTATTTAAATCAATAATTGGCATAAACAACATTTAGTTCTCCAAATAAATGCACAGAGTATGGAGTTGTCCGTTTGGGTCCCAGGGGAACCTAGTGGATTTTGGATAAGGCTATCTTAAAAAGACATTATGTGGACAACATAACTGACTCGACTAGGTTTGATAGTGATACATGTACAGTTAAATAGAATAAGGTTTCTATGGGGTGCTAGACCGTTACCCTTGATCGGACAACTCAAGAGGGAAAGGCACAGAACTATCGACTGCACCGCTGATCGACTAGTTTTACTACAAATATGCCTTTGCCAAATTTAGGGGTAATAATATCGGAAGAGCGCAACAACTCATCAAGCGTTGCTATGGTATTTGTTTGGCACGAGTGGAATATGATGTTGAATATGCAATTACAAGAATGAAAAAAATTGTCACGTATTTTCACGATCATAATGATTACAATAATTGTCCAAAAATTACAACGGTATTGAAGGAAAGCAGTAAATGAAAGTGTTAAAGAAAAAGAAACAAAAAGACAAGTAAGTTTCGAATAAAGGTATTAAACAAAGCAATAAAGAAAACAATAAAGTCACATATAACATGAAGTGGTAAAAGCCTAAAGAAATTCCCCAGCAGAGTTGCCATGTTGTCGACGCCCCCTTTTTTCTCGCGAAATCGGGTTTACGACATTTGGGAAGACAACTCTATTCCCGTTTGGTAATTGGGTTTTGGAATTTAAGAGTCGCCACGTAATAATTAAGTGAATTAGGACACTAAGGGTTTTGAATTTTGAAAACCAGAGTTCGGGTAAGGGCTAGAAATTATCTCGAGGGGAAGGTGTTAGGCACCCCTCAAGGTCCACTAGTGAGGTTCCCGACCATGCTATGTTGTGACTTTAATGCAAGCAAGTATACAAATAATTTCACAAATAAGGGTAGGTATGTAACATGCATGTTGGAATCTATAATTTGTTTGAGGGAGGTTCTAAGTGCAGAAAATTTGTCAAGCCATTGAATAAACAAAAAGGGAATTTAGAAGGAATAATGCAGTAAAATTAAGAGGAGTTTTTGGGTAGTTGAAAAAGACAGAATTTATTGGTATTAAACTAAGTTACATAAAGGAAAGGGGTCCTAGGTTTATAAAACACATGGATCATTCACACAACACTGGTAACCAATCGTACGTATAGTGTTATCGTGTGATCATCATCTCCATGTCTACCCTTCCCACCCCGTTAAGGTATTAAGCGCGGAATGGTATCGTTACCTACTGCATGCTATTACCCGTCCCACCTATCAGTCCCGGAGGCGTTTAGGACTAATATTCCTACAGGGTGAGTACTAGGCTGAACCCTTAAGTTTAAAGGACAAAATACTTGGCGGCATACATAACAAGTAGGACTACACATAGAAGGAACATACAAAGGCAAATAAGAGGCTCACAAATCCCTCCACAAGTAAGCATGTAGTTGGCACGTCCTTTAACACATTTTAAGGTCTCAAACGTAGAGATTTTTAAAGAAAAGGAACGAGTGACAATAGTTACGGTAAGTAAAAAGAAAGCTAAGGAAACTGTTAAAACCTGGTTTGAAAAAAGGTAAAGACTTGAAAATACAGTAGTTTAAATCAAAGCAACACGATTCTGGGCAGAAAAGGTAGCCCAGCAGTTTGAAAACTTAATAGAGCAAGAATCAAAAATTAGTGAGAATAGATACGTGATTGCAAAGAAAAACTAGTTCCCAAATAGAGGTGGATTTTCAGTAAAAGGGTGACCCCAAAAGAGTCACAACAGGAATGAGAGTGGAAGGATTTAAATTAAACCAAACTGATTAGTCTTAAACTTATAAGAACAGGGTTAATCGATTCTTATTAGGGCCTAAAGCTTGCCTAGGAGACGTACGTATTGCCTACTTGCCTTAAACAAAGGGTGAACATGCATATTAATTCCAGTTTTAAAGAGAAGACGCAGTCAACCAAACTTATGTTATTAAATTAAAAAACTGGTGAGGCGTTCAACAATTGCAACCCTAAATAACATGATATCTAATGCACATAAAGCTCTTAAAGCATGGTCTCTAAATGCAGTAGTAGTTTTTAATAGTTATTTATTTATTACTAACTGATTACAAAGTGAGTATAACAATCTGAAAGTAAAGAGCTTAAGACAGGATATCTAGGTGTGAGATGCATGTCATACACATGGTTCTATTGCACAAATTGGTAAGTAAAGCCCTATAGACATGTTCTCTACCCATTAATTAAACTAAGCATGCATAATCCCTCCCAATTTCACTATAGCCCCAATCAGTTGTTTATAAGTTATTACAAACCATGATAGCTGAATTACATAATGAATAATAAATAAGAAGCTACTCTATATGGAGCCTTCAACCAGGCCCAATCTTCCAACCTCACTTCTTTTGAGTTTCACAGCCTAGACCATGGCTTGGATGCGGCAAAGCTCCCCAAGGGCCTAATGGGGGTCCTTGGCCAATACCAGCACCCAAACACTACCAAGATATTGAACAAGTGCAGTGTGGATATACCAGCCTTTTGCATCAAAGTTCAATAGGTACTCAAAGGTACCCAAGGCAATGCTTACACGAAGGGGGTATAACCTAGACTCTAGGAGTAGTGAGAGTGTGATAGAATTTTCTTTAAAGAAATTGAGTTGAAAAATGATTTAAAAAAATGATCCATGTAGAACCAGTTTTGAAAGAAAAAAAATGGGACAGTTTTGACAAACTCAGAACAAAAATACCTCATATAGTTCCGGGCAGTAAACACAAACAGAGAAAAGGAAAGTGGGGAGGGGGGGGGGGCAAGTAGTTCACATGTAATAACACAATTGCACCTAGATACCAAAGGAAAGCATTTCAAAACTTAGACAGTCACACTAGGTTTCATACAAAAGGGCTCATGATCACATGCTGAGAATGTACTAGGGCTAGGAGTAGGAGAGAACATGCATTAAAAAAATTAGTAGGCATGCCGGATTAATAGAAGGATAGTCACACAGGGGCATGTTAGTTGCAATAAGAACAACAGAACCATAAGTAAAATCATAAAAGAAACAAAGTAAAGTGCAGCATGTATTAAAAGCGTATTGTTTTGGATGCTACAAATCAAATAGAGGGCATACCAGTCAAGGATGAGATAGTGTAAAGCAGTAGTGCACGGGGAAGTGAGTAGTAGTATGCAGACCAAACAATCAGCAATGTATAGAGCAGTAGAGTAGTGGAGCAGCCCCAAAATCACTCAGTGTTGGCTTTCAGGCGACTGAGTAATCAGTAGTCAACAGGGAAAGTGGGAGAGGATGTGTAGAAAACAAGAGAGAACACTGAGTATGCTTATGTGTGTAAGAGAGAGTTCAGAACAATGAACTTTTTGTTTGTGTGTGATAAAGAGAGAGTAGGGTACTTTTACTCTCAAATTAAGTGGAAAATAAGGAAACACATGTAGACTGATTATAATTATAGAAAGAATACCTGTCACACCTCCTTTTATGCTAACCGCACCCCGCAAAACGTGTAGTAAAGGGAGTTTTTCCAATTAAAGGACAATCGAAACGGGATTTATTTATTAAGAAATGGAGTCGCCACTTGAGAGATTTATGGTGTCCCAAGTCACCGGTTTGAATACCGAATCGAGGAAAAAGTTGACTCCGTATTACAGTCCGCGAACCAGAAATTCGGATAAGGAATTCTCTTAACCCGGGAGAAGGTGTTAGGCATTCCCGAGTTCCGTGGTTCTAGCACGGTCGCTCAACTGTCATATTTAGCTTAATTATCTGATTTTTAATGCATGCTCAAACCTATGTGCATTTTTACCTTTTAACCGCTTTTGATTATTATTATTTAATAAGAATTGCAACGTCGTGAAAATGCGTCTCGAACCACGTCGCACCTGTGCACCCATGGTTGTCAACACATTTCGATTCCGTTGAGAATTGGATTTGGGTCACATGAATGTGCACCCGAGTTTAAGAAGGTAAAATTATTAAACCGCGCCTAAAGTAACTAACGAGTTGTTGTCTTTGGGGAAGGACGTGAAATTCGCTAAACGGCCCGTCCCGATTTCTAAAGATAAAAATATTAATCAAATGAGGGCCATGAGTTTTGAGATTTTGATTGGCACGACACGTCCCGAATTATTCTAAAGGGTTGCACTCAATTTAAAGCAAAACTACGGATATTTGGACATTGTCTATTTTCCTAAACCAATTTAAGGTTACGCGTGATGCAATTGCTGAACTAATTGAACATTAAACAATCCAAAGGGCATTCACATATGGATACACGTCTGAAAGAATAAAATGACATAAACCATGACCAAAATCTTATTCCAACAAACTTGAATTTGTAAATATGAAAAATTAACTCAAATCAAAACTTGCCATTTTACTTAATTAAGCATCTGTTAATCACATTTACTACCTAAACACATAAAACTTTCAAAAGGTCTAAAGTTATCCATTCAAACTTTCTTAAAGGTGTTAATGTTTTGAAAGGAAGTTCTGAAACTTAACATGCATGCAATTTTAGTATTCCTAAACTAACTGGACTAGAGAATTGCACTGGTGAAATCCTGAAATTACTTGAACCTAAGTTTATAAATTCTGGAAAAACAAACTCGATGTTTAAAAGCTTCTACTGACCATTATCATCTAAGATTTAACCTTATTCGCTAATACATTTTCATTTAACTTGATGCACACAGTCCACTTGTTAGAACTTACTAACACAAATACAAATAGTCTAGTACAAACTACATAGTTCAAATCAATTTAAAACAGTCCTAATTAATATGATATCCTAACTCTGAATATTAAAAGTTACAATAACTCGGAACAAATCCAAATAAGCAAATAGCAATCCCCTTGTCCTTGATTTCTCACATTATTCATACATTTGAGCCAAGGTTCCACATTCAACTGGAGATAAAGAGTGTGTACCTGGAATATAACGAAAAGATTAGAAATAGGAGATCAGCAGCAACAGTAACAATACAACACAGCAGCAAACAACCAACAGAGGCAACAGCAATGTGAGACCAGTTTTTAAAAAACCAACGCTGGAAATATAACAGCAACCCCAAGCAGAACTAGAATTAACCCAAATTTAGACCCAAAATTCCAATGAAACAATGTTCAGTTATACCCTCAAATAGACTGATCCGAAGTCTTAAAAATGTTGTTTTAGACTTAAAGCTCTCAGATTTTTTAGAGTATATTTTTTTTTTCAATCCCCCCTTTGCTCTAGTGATTTCCAGCCCTTAAATGGGCATTCAGTTAGTGCACAAATCATTGCAAATCCACCATCAGATTATCTCTTTATTTATTTAATCACCCCATTACCCTAATGCCTTTTTATTTAATCAATAGTGCTCATTTCAGCCCTTAAAATCAGTATTTAGTGCAATTTTCCACTAAGAATGGTCTCCATTAATTCCACTAGTGCCCCACCCATTAATTAGCAGCCTCTAATTAGCTTGCTAGTGGTTCAAATTCCAGTTAATCCCTGAATTGCCCCTGAAATCCCTTATGAATTACTGTCCTGCCCTATCAGTCATACCAATTCTGCTTATCAATCCATTAAACTACAGCAACTATAGCCAATTCAATTCATCAAAATCAGTCAATAATACAAGCTAGAAACCAAGGTCAGGTCAAATACCAGCAAAATAGATACCAACGAATCATAATTCAATCATATTGAACTACTAAGAACAAATTCTGGCTGACAAGATACATGGGAATAGACTAACACAAAGACCTAAACAAAAAAATGAACACTACAACTATACTAAATTCATATGCAAAAACATGGTAAATAAAAATGAGAAAGGGAAATTGAAAAAATCTGAAACGAATGATACCAACATGTTTATTTCAACACAGAATTAGAAATAAAAGAAACAGGAAGGTAAACCTACTGGAATGAAACAGACTGTTATAATGTTAATCTAGCATTCAAACATGAAAGACTAATTGACGACCTTGTTAAATTAACTACAAAGGCTATAACATATTGCAATTGACAATGAAACCATCAGAATAAAAAGACACATAGGTGATTTTAGTGGCATTTGACAGAAACAGGGAGCTATAATAGAACTTAACTAATCGACGACCTTATTCAATTAATCACACAGGCTATAATATATATGTAATAATAAAAGAAACAAATTCGACCAAATAAAAGGTCTGATTGAAGATGGACAGAATAATCGAAAAAAATTAAAAAATCAATAAAATTAAACTAAACAAATAAACAAATATAAACAAACACAAAATGAAACAAACGGGAAAGGAAAATACCTCAGAAAATTGGAAACCAGACAGACTCGACTTGAACCTCTGACTTGAGCCTTTTGGGGTGAAAACGAACTTTAATCGAGTGTTCTCAATTGAGAACACTCGACTAAAGTTGATTGACACCCCAATTTCTCCCTTTCTGGACAAATTCGAACTTGGTCTCTTTTTAGGGTTTCTGGTTTGATTTGGGACTTGAAAGGTTGCAACATGATTCGAGTCGGTCTAACGGTGTTTTAAAGGTGAGAGAGGTCAGGGGAATAGTTGGTGTGAGTTTGGGTTGGTTTGGTTTTGGCGCCGCCACCGGGGATCTTGTGGCGGCGCTAGGGTTCTTAGTTTGATTTGATATTCGAGAAACCCTAGATTGATTCGAAGGAAACTGATGGTGGTTTGGGTATGAGGGTGGTCTAGGGGTCAACGGGTGTTGATTTGGTAGTCATTGGATGAAATAGGGTTTTGGACGGGGACCTTCGATCTATTATTCGAAAGGACTGGTCAGGATTCGAAGGAAACTGATAGGAGATTGTAGATGAGGAGGTTATGGGGAAGAAGTGGTGTAAATTTGGGAGTCATTGGGCCACCGGAATCGCCGTGAGGCGATTTCCGGTAGGCGGAGCACGGTGGGGGAAGGCAGAGGTTCGATAGACCTGTCTCTGAAGATTAGAGACGAGAGGGGGGTTTTGTCTTGGGGGTGGGTAGGACTTAGGTTTATATATCTTATTAGGGGATTAATCCAGACCGTTGGATCAATTGAGATCGATGGCCTGGATCAATTCCCTTGTACGGAACGACGCCGTTTGGTGGATGATGGGGGTCGATTTGAACCGGGTAAACGGGAACGGGTTGTGGGACGGGTTAAGGGGTGTGTTTGGAGCCGTTGGATCATGATCAATGGACGGCTGAGATCTCCAGGCCATGGAACGACGTCGTTTTGGACGTCTAAGAGGTCTGGTCAGTTAGACCGGGTTAGGGGTGAGATTTGGGCTGGTTTGAGATGTATTATTTGGGGCCTGGGGATAAATTGGCCTGGTCCGAGTTTTTCTCTTTATTTTCATTTCTTTAATTTTCTTTTAATTCCTAATTTAAAACCCAAAATCCTAGATTAAATTACCAAAATCCAATTAACTTACAAAGTACTAATTAACCCTTAATAATAATTATCACACAAAAATTAAACACTAATCACAAAAAAAATCGCACACTTGGGCATTAAACGCTAAAAATGCAAAGTACATTATTTTTGTGGATTTTTTCATTTGTAAAACAACAACTTACATAATAAATAAAAAAAAATGTAAAATTAAATCCTAAATGTAAATGCAACATATTTTTGTATTTTTCATTAATTTAAACAAATAAAATGCACGCATAAACGCAAACAATTACTAAAAATATCACGAAAAATTCACGAAATGCTTAGAATAAAACAAACAATTTTTATTTTGATTTTGTGGGAGTAATTCGTTTGAGAAAAAAATCACGTGCTCACAGCTACCCCTCTTTGCCCGTAAACATAAAGAGTTTTCGTGCAAAGACAAAGTGAGCGGATACGAGCGATTTTTGCCTGTTTTGAACACTTCGTGTGAAGCTCTTTTTTTTGAAAAGATTTGACCGAACCTTTGCTTCAAAAGGTCTCCTACATATCCCTGGCTAAAAGGGAATGAGGTCAATGTAGTTTGGGAAATTTTGGTAGCTGGGACTACCATGAGATTGCAATTTGTTGTTACGGCTGCTGCATGCTGTTACTACCGCTTTCCGATCTCCTTATTACACCAACTGCTAAAAGAACAACAAGAAGGTAGACTAAACTAGGAATTACAAAATCTTATCTATCTTCAACTTGCTCTTGTAGTCTTCCTTCTGATTTCTGCGGCGGAATTTATGCTAGGGGTATTTTGTTGTGACCCTTCGCATTACTGCCTTCTGTCTTCAACTTTAAATGCATTCCTCCGTTCTACAGGCGGGCTCCTGACCCCAATGACAACTTTGAAAATAAAATCACCTCTCCTCTCTTCAGGTGGGTTCCTGATTTCACCAATAACTTTGAAAATAAATTGCATTTGACAATAGTTTATGAAATATATATTTTGGCAACGTTTATACAAGTAGGACCACTTGGGTCAAAATAAATTAAATGTCTTTTTGAGAAAGGATTAAATTCAATATCCTATTTGAGGGCGGATAGACCCGAAATTTCCTATTCGAGGGCGGATGAACCCAAAATATCCTATTCAAGGGCGGATGAACCAAAAATATCCTATTCGAGGGCAGATGAACCCAAAATATCCTATTCGAAGGCGGATGAACCCAAAACATCCTATTCTACGGTGGATGAACCCAAAATATCCTATTCGAGGGCGGATGAACCCAAAATATCCTATTCGAGGGTGGATGGGCCCAAAATATCCTATTCGAGGGCGGATGGACCCAAAATATCCTATTCGAGGGCGGATGAACCCAATATATCCTATTCGAGGGTGGATGATCCCAAAATATCCTATTCGAGGGCAGATGAACCCAAAATATCCTATTCGAGGGCGGATGAACCCAAAATATCCTATTCGAGGGCAGATGAACCCAAAATATCCTATTCGAGGGCGGATGAACCCAAAATATCCTATTCGAGCGCGGATGAACGCAAAATATCCTATTCGAGGCGGATGAACCCAAAATATCCTATTCGTCGGCGGATGAACCCAAAATATCCTATTCGAGGGCGGATGATCCAAAATATCCTATTAGAGGGCGGATGAACCCAAAATATCCTATTCGAGGGCGGATGAACCCAAAATATCCTATTCGAGGGCGGATGAACCCAAAATATCCTATTCGAGGGCGGATGAACCCAGAATATCCTATTCGAAGGCGGATGAACCAAAAATATCTTATTCGAGGGCGGATGAACACAAAATATCCTATTCGAGGGTGGATGATCCAAAATATCCTATTCAAGGGCGGATGAACCCAAAGTATCCTATTCGAGGGCGGATGAACCCAAAATATCCTATTCGAGGGCGGATGAACCCAAAATATCCTATTCGAAGGTGGACAAACCTGAAATATCCTATTCAAAGGTGGACAAACCTGATACGTCCTATTTGAAGGTGGAAAAACCTAATACGTCCTATTTGAAGGTGGACAAGCCTAATACGTGGTGCTTGATTGTGTAATTACGAAGATTGATGCAGCTCAAAGGGCTTGTTATGACGTAGAGATCTTGATATGGACATAGCTTCCGTCCTTGTCTTAAATCAAAGAGAATTTCGTCAATTTTTTTTAAAATGATGGTCGGTGGTGACCTTCTTGCTGGGGATGCTTTCTTCGTTCCCTTGGAACTTCTGTTATCTTCCTTCTTCCTCAAGTGGGTACCTGACTTCAAAAAAAATATAAAGGTAATGCCTCCGTTATGCGGGCGGGCTCCCAACTTCAATAACTCCAAAACTGCACTCGTGTTGCCATTGATCCTCTTTGCAACTATTTCCTTTTTACTGTATTGCATCCCTTTAAACTGCTGGGGATAACACTGCTGGGGGGGATTTTCGTTCCTTCAAAACTGGTGCTTCATTCTTTCGAAAGCTGCTGGGGATGACACTGGATACCGCTTCCTTCATTAAAACTTGTTGTTTTCCTTCTTTCAACACTGCTGGGGATAATACTGGTTCAAAGACCACTTCCCTTGTGTTATCTAGCTTCTTTCCCAAGTGGATACCTGACTTCCAGAAAATTTTCCAAATGAAAGGAAAATTTTCAACCCCAGTTTGATAATCTTCCACGTGGCATGCCTTTCCATCAATGCCATTTCCTTTTCCTGTTTCAAATCAAAGAAACTTGTTAGTTTAAAACGCGGTTGTTGGTTGTGATGCTCCTGCTGGGGATGGTTCTCCTTTTCTCCTTCCCTACTCTGCGTTTCCATTACACCACCAAAACTTTGCTGGGGATGATATTCCCGTTGGGGATGGTTTCTCTTTTTCTTCCTTCCTCGCTCTGTGCTGTCTGAACCTCTTGGAACTGGGTCGAAAATCTGCCGGGGATGCTCCTCCTTCCCGACGATTATTTTTCACAAGTTTCTCAACTGTTGTTTTTTTTGCTTTTCTCCATACATTCCCTGACACTCCAGACCAATTCATCATTTGGTCTTGCAACAAACGTCTTTTCCGTTTTATTGCCTTATCTTTGGCCTGTCCTGTTCGCATCTTGCTTTGCACCATTTTGGCAAATGGTAGTAAGCTCTGAAAAAATCTTTCTCAAAAACAAACTGCTGGAGAAAAAAAATTTAAAACAAAGAAATGAAAGTGATGACTTCAAAAGATAGAAAAGAAGAAGTCTTTCTCAACAAATGATGAGGAGAAGAAAAAGGAAAAGAACTTATCTGAATGGTATAACCGATCCTAATGATTATGACGTGCATTCCGGATCAAACCAACCCAGTCTACCTATCAATCCATTTTTCTGATGGCCTCCTTTTGCTGGGGATGAGCAAGCACCCAATTCTTTGCCGAATGCGGATCCTTTCCGCTAATCTTATCTTGTTTGCCCTTTTTATATCCTTGTCGCCTCATAGTGCCCTTCGAGGGGTTTTCACGAATAAGACTCTCTCATTTCTCTCATCTGACATCGCGTTATGGTGCCCGTGAAGGTTTTCACCGATAAGACTCTCTCATTTTATCTTTCTCAATTGGGCATTGGAATGTTACCGATAAGACTCTCTCTGCTGAGGATTCTTCGGCTATCAATTCTCTTCAGCTTGTGATCCTCTTTCCGCTGGGGATCAGAGTGTTATTCCCGACTTCTATTTGCCTGACTTGGTATTTCTCGAATACTGATCGGGCGGCCTTTTGGTCATCAGCTGGGGATTGAAATTCTTGATATATGTCTTAAAAGAAAAGGGTATCACGAGTTTTAAAATAATTTTGATGAGAAAAAATGTTACAACTCTTGGAATCAAATTTCTTTCCCATAATTTCTACCCCAGTTTTCTTGCTTGGGGATCTTTTGACTTTTATTACGCTATGACCGAGCCGTGATGTAGTCTTCCTTCTGATTTTTGCGGCGAAATTTATGCTGGGGGTATTTTGTTGTGACCCTTCGCATTACTGCCTTCTGTCTTCAACTTTGAATGCATTCCTCCGTTCTACAAGTGGGCTCTTGACTCCAACGGCAACTTTGAAAATAAAATCACCTCTCCTCTCTTCAGGTGGGCTCCTGATTTCATCAACAACTTTGAAAATAAAATGCATTTGACAATAATTTATGAAATATATATTTTGGCAATATTTATACAAGTAGGACCACTTGGGTCAAAATAAATTAAATGTTCTTTTGAGAAAGGATTAAATTCAATATCCTATTTGAGGGCGAATAGACCCAAAATATCCTATTCGAAGGCGGATGAACCCAAAATATCCTATTCGAGGGCGGATGAACCCAAAATATCCTATTCGAGGGCGGATGAACCCAAAATATCCTATTCAAGGGCGGATGAACACAAAATATCCTATTCTAGGGCGGATGGACCCAAAATATCCTATTCGAGGGCAGATAGACCCAAAATATCCTATTCGAGGGCGGATGAACCCAATATATCCCATTCGAGGGCGGATGAACCCAAAATATCCTATTCGAGGGCGGATGAACCCAAAATATCCTATTCGAGGGCGGATGAACCCAAAATATCCTATTCGAGGGCGGATGAACCCAAAATATCCTATTCGATGGCGGATTATCCAAAGTATCCTATTCGAGGGCGGATGAACCCAAAATATCCTATTCGATGGCGGATGAACCCAAAATATCCTATTCGAGGGCCGATGAACCCAAAATATCCTATTCGAGGGCCGATGAACCCAACATATCGTATTCGAGGGGGGATGAACCCAAAATATCCTATTCGAGGGCGGATGAACCCAAAATATCCTATTCAAAGGTGGACTAACCTGATACGTCCTATTTGAAGGTGGACAAGCCTGACATGTCGTGCTTCATTGTGTAATTACGAAGATTGATGCAGCTCAAAGGGCTTGTTATGACGTAGAGATCTTGATATGGACATAGCTTGCGTCCTTGTCTTAAATCAAAGAGAATTTCGTCAGTTTTTTTTTAAAATGATGGTCGGTGGTGACCTTCTTGCTGGGGATGCTTTCTTCATTCCCTTAGAACTTGTGTTATATTCCTTCTTCCTCAAGTGGGTACCTGACTTCAAAAAAAATATAAAGGTAACACCTCCGTTATGCGGGCGGGCTCCCGACTTCAATAACTCCAAAATTGCACTCGTGTTGCCATTGTTCCTCTTTGCAACTATTTCCTTTTTACTGTGTTGCATCCCTTTAAACTGCTGGGGATAACACTGCTGGGGGGATTTTCGTTCCTTCAAAACTGGTGCTTCATTCTTTCGAAAGCTGCTGAGGATGACACTGGATACCACTTCCTTCATTAAAACTTGTTGTTTTCCTTCTTTCAACACTGCTGGGGATAATACTGGTTCAAAGACCACTTCCCTTGTGTTATCTAGCTTCTTTCCCAAGTGGATACCTGACTTCCAGAAAATTTTCCAAATGAAAGGAAATTTTCTACCCCAGTTTGATAATCTTCCACGTGGCATGCCTTTCCATCAATGCCATTTCCTTTTCCTGTTTCAAATCAAAGA
>MU735631.1:2737-12843 GCA_026770625.1 Nicotiana glauca
ATGGACATGCATTGCACCTATTCGAATCATAACACATATGAAATACCTTTCAATTACACATAAGAATCAAACCACCTAAGGACACTCCGCAGGAGATAACCCACCTGCTTTGCCTCGATTTGGAATTTCAGCACACCTTCTACCATAATACACATAGCACATCCCATTAGTCTTCCTGAGTCTGAACTCATACCACCGCACGTAATGCACTTTACTCTTCCACTAAGAGATATGAAAACATTCTTCACACCCATAACTCGGGGCTACACAACAGATCACAATAAGAATCGAGCACCTAACAGCTCATTCATTAGCAAGCCACCATTTCCACAATTAGGGACAATACTGATCATATAAATTCATAATACCAGCTCGTAAAATCAGCACCTCGGTGCTCAAGCCATAGGCAAAGATCCGGACTCAAGTCCTCATGACCGGCCCAACATGAACTCACCGAGATTATCTCTCGCCCCTCAATCGAGGAATCACAAGCCATCAAGGCAAATATATTACTAAGCGCTCGAGTGCGCATACATACGTGTGGAAGAAATTTCAAGAATTATATCTTAAGCTGAATCAAGTATGCACAATAAGAATTCCAAGAATGTGAAGTTTTCCTAAAGGTTCCGCAGCCTCCCGAGGATAAGCACAGGCATCCCCATACCGATCCACGAGACTCTACCAACCGGCTCATGACTCATGAGGCCTAGTAACCTAGGCTCTGATACCAACTTGTCACGACCCCAAACCCGGTCGTGATGGCGCCCAACCCAACGGCTAGGCAAGCCCGACCAAATACGCTCTCAACCCGAGCTTAGAGCTCAAAATCACTTATTTAAAATCTTTAGCAGTGAAGTAAAATCAAAATAAAGCTAATAGTTATGAAACAACCCGAATATCTCACAGAAACAGCATAACTTCCCCAAGACCTGGGGGTCACGAATCTAGAGCCTCTACCAGAGTAGCATAACAATGCTGAAAAATCTACATAATCTGAATACACGCGGAATAATCAAACAACAGGGAAAAGGAGGGAAGAGTCGGGTCCTGCGGATGCCAGGCAGCTACCTCGACCACTCCAATAACGCTCCGAAGCAGTAATTAGCTCAGCTAAGCTTCCAAAATACCTGAATTTGCACATATAGTGCAGGGAGTCGAGTGAGTACTTCCAACTCAGCGGTAATAAAAGTAAATAAAGCCGAGGAAAAGAAAATCACACAAAGCACTATCTCGTGCTATAAAATACAGAACCACATTTTTAAACTACAGTACACTTTCATGGTAATCCTTTATATCATAACTAGGTAAATTTTGAAATCTCTTTTTAAAACATCTCTTTCCTTCATTATTAACAATTAAGTACCTGGATACAACACCAAATAGAGCAAGTCTGCACTCAAATCAGCCCCTTGGGCTCAGCACTCCTTTAACAATTTTTTCACCAGGGTATCGAGTCAACAAGGCAAATAATACATGTATGCCAATAATGTATGAGTGCTAAATGTCATGCCACATAGTACAAACAGAAACCAATGCTTGAATGCAATGCAATGCACATGACGCTATGGCGTACAGCCCGATCCATTTAGGCGCCCGCACTCACTGTGGGGGTTTAGACTCCGGAGGGGCTCCTACAGCCCAAGCACAATATCAATATCACTCCCGCTACGGCGTGCAGCCCGATCCATGCATAGTCATAAATGCTCATAAGCCTCTTGGGCAAAAGTAACATAGCAGCTCTCAGCTAAAAATGTCATCAAAACCTTATTTAAGTATTCAAATTTTATAAGAAAATGCTGAGTTGCAAAAATACCATTTTAAAACCTTAGACTGAGATAAAATATGCACAGTAACGCAAAACAGCGATATTAATCCCTGAAGGATCCAAACATTCGGCACGAAGCCCAAAACATGACAATCAATCCAGTTCATGATAATTAATATCTTTATCAGAGTGTCAATTCAACTTCAAGCAATTAGGTAGTGTTTTATTAAGCGGGACGGACCAAGTCACAATCCCCAATGGTGCTCTACCCCACGCCCGTTATCCGGCGTGCAAGTCACCTCAATACAGCACTATGATGTGCAAGTCCGGGGTTTACAAACCCTCAGGACATCATTTACAAGTATTACCCACCTCGATCCGGCAAAAACTCTAGCCCGCAATGCCTTTGCTCCTCAAACCGGCCTCCACGCGCGTCGAAACTAGCCAAAATCGGTCCAAATATATCATAATAGGCTAATGGAACAACACCCAATCGAAAACAATTGAAATATAACAAAAATCTCGAAACTAGCAAAACCCGAGCCCGGGGCCCGCTTCTTGAAAAAATATAAAACTCACATTTTCAAAATCCTCGTCTCACCACGAGTCCATGCATATCAAATTTATCAAAATCGGAGTCCATTTGACCCCTCAAATCATCACTTTACCCTCTTCTTAGGCTTCAAGCAAAAACCTCCATTTTTACCCTTTGATTCCTCCAATTTTCAGTGATTAATTCATGTTTTTACACTATAATAACATAAACCAAGTCCAAATATCCTTACCTGATGATCCTCTCACGAAGCCTATTCAAAATCGCCCAAAAATCGCCTTAGTTCGCACCCCAGAATAATTTACACTTCTGAAATTCGAATGCTCTGATTCTCATTAAACCCTTCAGACCTTTTCGCTCCTGCGGTCCCGCTACCGCTTCTGCGGGACCGCTTCTACGGATTCCTCACCGCTTCTGCGGTTCAACTTAAATCCCTCTCGACCGATTCTGCGGTCCTATACCGCTTCTGCGGTAACCGCTTTTGCGGTCAAACTACCGCTTCTGCGGTAACCGCTTTTGCGGTCAAACTACCGCTTCTGCGGTCTCAACCCTTCTACACCGGACCACTTCTGCAGTTACTACTCCGCTTTTGCAGAGACCGCTTTTGCGGAACAAGGTCCTCTTCTGCGGAAACTCCCAGGCCACCAAGGGGCTGCTTTTGCGATCACTGGGCCGCATTTGCGGGACCGCTTCTGCGGCTCACCCACCGCAGATGCGGAAATAACAGAAGCTTCCCAACAGACCTGCTACAACACATCCAACATCCCGATTAACCATCCGAAACCATCCCGTGGCCCCCGGGACCCCAACCAAAAACACCAACCCACTCTAAAATACCATACGAACTTGTTACAATTATAAAAACACGTCCTTTAACATAAAAATCACCAAATTACCACGGATTCAAGCCTAATTTTCCTTAAAATTTCCGAAACCAACATTCAATCAAAAACCCGTCCAAACGATGTCTGAATGACCTGAAAATTTGCAGACATATCCAAAATCACCTAATGCAGCTACTGCAACTCTCGGAATTCCATTCCGACTCCCGGATCAAAATCTCACCTATCAACCGGATTTCGCCAAAATTCCAACTTCGCCAATTCAAGCCTATTTCTACCCCGGACCTCCAATTTCAATTCCGATCGCTCTCCTAAGTCATAAATCATCCTCTGAAGCTAACCGAACCACCATAATTCACATCCGAGCCTTCTAACCACATAGTCAACTTTCGGTTGATTATTATTATTATTATTATTATTATTATTATTATTATTATTATTATTATTATTATTATTATTATTATTATTTAGCTTCCTTCTAAGAGGCTATGTGCCTTATTTTCAACCAAAAACTAATTCAATTACACCCGATCAACTCTAACACTGATATAAAAACATGAAGCAACATAATAAGGGGGAAACAAAGCCGTAACGCATAAGACGACGGATCGGGTCGTCACAATTGTTAAAGGAGAATTGGTTTTATTTGGATTATTATTCCCCGATAAAATTATAATTGGCTATTTGAGCATGTATATTATGTTTACCTGCGTCGCATGGATGATTCACGGGCAGGGTGATTGTGTATCTTATGTGTACCTGCATCGCATGGATGATTCGCGAGCGGGGTATATATGCATCTATGGTTCGGGCCGTTCGACCCTCGTCAGTGCACATTTTACATTCCTATTGGATCGGGCCGTCGCCTCGGTATGATTTGCGCATGTTATTTTTTGTTTGGGAATTTCAAATGTGAAATTTGCCTCCGTGGCTTGATATAAATTGATAAGATATTAAAGAATAAACCTTGAAAACCCTTGATCATTTGTTGAAAGTGTTTACCTATTTTCTGGCTTCGCGAATTAAAACTACTATATGAATCCATGACTTTCCTCACATTTCTAGGATATTGATAATCGACCTCTAGTAAGTGTCGAAGTTGACCGTCTCGTCTCTAGTTCATCGAGATTAGGCGAGATACTCATTGAGCACATGTTGTTTACGTACTCATACTACATTTCTGTGCATTTTTATTGCATAGGTATATGTATCTTTAGCAACCTACTGGGCGTAGCAGCGCGAATGATTCTGGGACTAGGTGAGCTGCATTGTTCGAGGCGACCCGCAACTAGTGTATTTCCTTTCAGCATTTTTATATTCATTCCTTGTCCACTGTATTTCGGACAGATGTTGTATTTTATTTTCCTTATTAGTAGATGCTCATGCACTTGTGACACCGGGTTCTGGGATGATATTCGAAAGATTTGTACTAATCTTTTATTATATAATTTGAATCGAAGTAGAGATTGTTTTAATTATGAAAAATGGAAGGAAAAATCATAGATTTTCAAAGGTATTAAAGGAGAATTTAATTGATGATTTAGTTGGCTTGCCTGACAGAGGTGTCCGGCGCCACCACGACCCATAGTGGATTTTGGGTCGTGACAACATGGTATCAGAGCACTAGGTTCACGTCGGTCTCACGAGTCATGATCAAGTCTAGTAGAGTCTCGCGCAGTGGTACGGTGGCGTCAGTACTTATCCTCGGCGGCTACAGGGCTGTTAGGAGTACTTCCCTTATTGATTTCCTTATCGTACAGTTCAATTCCTTTGAGGCTTGTGCCTTTGATTACTTCCCACTCAATCTTACGCGACGCGAACGCTTGTTATAAATCGAAAAATTGAAGGATTGTAATGGCACTACAAATGTGGTGCGGGATGATTCTCTCGGTATAGTTGATTAGACTATTATAGTCGCCTTATGGAAGGGTATTCTATTGTTTCAGCTCAGTAACAAAACTTTTAAGAGCCTTGAGGCTAGGCACACAATTGTCATGATGCTTATGAACAATTATTACGCAGTGTTGTTGTGATGGTAGGATGGTTGCCCACATGTCGGGGCAGTGAATAAATTGAAGGGAGGTGTACTCAGCGTGTAATCAAGGGATTCAGTATTTATTCCCGGCAGGGGAAAGGTAGTCAAACTAAGAATGGTTAGATGTGGGCTGGTGGAAGTAATGAGGCTTGGTATTTGCAAGCGTGGTAGGACTTTCTTTTATGAGAGGGTGTCGTGGTCCTGATTGAACGTACACTAAGTTTGTTGGTGTTACAATATGCTACAATTCGCCTTTATGGCAAGATATTGTGAAATAGTATTGGAAATATATCTGTCAGATATCGCATGGTGCGGTGGTTTAAGGTTGAATCAGAATTCCTAATGTTGACGGATAGATAAAGATGACCTTTGGAAAGGTTTAAAAGTTAGCAACCATCGTGGGTTCAAGTGCCGCGAAGATAGAGTTTATTTAAGGCAACAAATGAGAATCAAAGTTTGAGGAAAGACGTGTGGGAAGTGTCAGGTGGTGTCAAAATTTCCTAGAAGGCCAGGTATATGAAGCAATGGTCAAGTGGGTGATTAAAGAAGCGAGTTTTCCCGAAGTGAGAGAGTGGCAGATGTTGTATATGGGCTTGGTAGTAGAATGACTACGTGCCAAAGGAGAGTTTGGAATGATCTGGGATTTTAGCGACTGGACATTGAAGTCTGAAGATGTAAATTGAAGTATGGGCCATTATGCGGCAGGAGATTGGTATAACGGGAATGAGCTGCTCGAAATGAAGAAGGACGCAGCATAACTCTGAATTTGGAAAGGTGTTGCCGCCCATTTAATTGATGTCCACGAGGGGTGAATGGACTTGTGCAGCTGGAGAGTGAGCTCGTACTCAGGATGGGATGTTGATGTCGTATTGATTGTACCCCATGCAGTAGTGTCGGGAGATGCCGGGGAGTGCTTTCTACAGGTGGGGTATTTCTGTAAGCCGATTAGCAGCCGCGTGGTTGGCGAGGTTTCTGCGAAGAGTTCTACTGGTTATGCAACAAAGGGAATTATTGTGCGAATGTTGTTAATGATTTAGAGTATCAAATTGGGTTTCTACAGTATGATATCGAGAATGTTGGCAATTGATTGCGCAAGGTTATGTTAATAAGAGATTAAGTATCCTGGTGAACTCCAGAGTTTTGTAATAGTGGTTTCGAGCTAAGTGGGAGAGTCCTACCGTCTACGATTGGGTTATATGGTTAACTACTTGCGAAGTTTCTGGTGATTAGCATATTGATGGGTTATTTTAGCTACGGGAAAGGAACATAAGTGGTAATTTGAGCAAATGAATTATTAACGGTGTGCTATCATTGGCCTTATTGGCCCATGTTTTGACTTGGGGAGTGATTCTGTCGGGTCCTCCATTGAGAATCATGGAGTTGATTATATCCGGGCCAAGTCAGGGCGGGCGGCTCTCAGCAATGGTCCTAGCAGATTCAAAGAGGTAAAGTGTAGTGCCTAATGGTTTCGAGCCTATAGGTACGGTCAAGAACCAAGCTTGGTAGTGGCCCATGAGAAGAGGCGCATAATGTTTTATGATGTTTGTCTTGCGATATAGCAATGGGGAGGTACGAAATGGTTCGTGGGATTTGAGGCAGCAGGGTCTCGTGGTTCAAGGTCACTTGGGATAAGTGCGGATGGAGTATGTTATACAGTGAATGGAGTTGGTATTATTTCTAAGGAAATCAAGGGTAAATTGGAAAAAGATAGTTTTTTAGCTATAATTGAAATGGCATATTGGGGCTAGCGATCAGTTCATTCCGCGTGATCAAGTTATGTGTATGATTGGTGACGGTACATGCGAGGCTTGTCGACCGCCATGATTGATGTTATTCAGAAGCATTCTTCTGTTATGGCTTGTTAAGTGGAAGCGGATTTCGGAAGGGCTATGGTGGCTTGGACCACTACTCGCAGATTTGCATATTCTATGGTTATGGGAATTTACTTGTGTGTTTCTATGATTCCCCTGAACTGAGTTGTGTGCAAAGTTCTTATATGATGAAGTGTCGAAATAATAATGGTTTCAGAGTTATGATAAAAATCGTGTTCTATCGTATATCGGCACGTTGGGTGCAGTGAGTAGCATGCAAATTCGAAGTGAGGATCAAGGTTGCAGTTTGGTGATGGTAAGGATGTCACGGGCTCGGATGAACAAGGAAAGGGTTGAATGATTAAATTAAATTGGTGTTGTCTTCAGCGTCACCTGAGATCGATGTTTTGTGGAAAAAAAAGGGGTCTTTGCATCCTGGTTAAGGATTCTTGATCGCTTTTTAGCGTTAGTGCGGCCGATGGTTTGGATGAGCGGACCCATTATTTATTTTGGAAGATTGTGGGAGTGTGTCCCACGGGAAGATTGTATAAGTGTGACATGTAGTCACTTGATTAACTAAAGATTTAAACCAAGTATGAAGATCGTGGTAATATCATTAATTTGAGAATTTAGGCCTGGAGGGCACTTTGGTTATCGGGTTATGAACTGAGGAGGTCGTTCCGGTGATGATGGTTGTTCTTATGTGTTATGAGGGAAAGGGAGTTACTATGGACCTTTGAAAGGTTATTAGCCGAGTTGGTGCAACCAGAAGTCAGCTTGAGATCAATGGATTGACTTATATGTGAACAAGGCTTTATATCATGCCAGTTGTGTTCATTTCAGTAACGCGCTCCTTAGGGAGTAGTTGGGGTATTATCTCGTCGTCAGATATTTCATGTAGTGATACATTGCACTGTGTGAGTTGTGAGACGGCCTGAGAAATTGTGTATGTGTTGAGGATCCGCGCGGGGATATCGTATTATGAGCAAAATGGCTCTTGAGATTCAGATTATATATCGCACCTCAATTGTGCTTGAGTTTCGTAGCTTATGGCGTTGTATGTTCCCTAAGGGATGGTATTATGCACTTAACGTGCTTGTGACCAAACTCAATACCTTGTTGTAATGGGCAACTTGGCCCGATGTATATCTCCTTATGTGAGTTCTATGTGTGGATCAGTTGGCACGCCGCCATGGGTATGTTATTTGGATCGGGTGGCACGCCGCCATGGGTATGTTATTTGGATCGGGTGGCACGCCGCCATGGGTATGTTATTTGGATCGGGTTGCACGCCGCAACAGTGTGATGTTCAGTACAATTCCCCTATTTGCCTTTATGTGTTCTGATTCCCATTTTCCGAGGAGAGCTCGTTCTAGATGCGAGTCCGCGTCGCATGTATGATTCACGAGCGGGGTGTCTATTTAGCATGTACCCGTGTCGTATGTATGATTCGCGAGTGGGGTAATTAGATCTCCTTTTCAGAGTCGTTTCCTTCTGTATCACGTTCTAATTAGTAGCCTATTCGCACATAGTAGCATCATATGGGACTTTTGATTGTGTCCAAGGTAGCTTATTGCCTGAGTAGTTCGTACTGGGTGAGACGAGATTATTGGATTTAGGACCAATGCAATTGGATTATGTGAAGGGAATTAAGGAGCTAAGACCATTAGATGGTTCAGAAAGAAGCAATGACTCTTGCCAAGGGTATAGTGTGACGACCCAAAGGGTCATCACCTGTTTTCCTCATCTGTTATGTGCTTCCGAGGCCTTGAAAACCTAATTTTATATTGCCTCGATTTGTGTGCGCAGTCCGGGAGCGTAGCCGGAAAATTTCTATATTGAAATATGTGAATTCTGTGAAAAATTTGAGAAATTATGAAATTAATATTGATATAGTTGACTTTGGTTAACATTTTTAGTAAACGGACCCGGACCCGAGATTAGACGGTCCTGGAAGGTCCGTAGAAAAATATGGGACTCGGGCATATGCCCGGAGTCGAAATCCGAGATCTAGAACCTGATTAAAAGAATTTTTCTATTAAATTGTTTTTCTGAAATTATTAAGGAAAATGAAAATGAAAATTGATTAAAATACCATGGTATCGGGCTTGTATTTTTGTTCCGACGCCCGGTACAAGTCTTATATATTATTTAAGCATTTCCTGTAAAGTTTGGTTGAAAATGGACGTCGTTTGACGTGTTTCGGCCTTAAATTGGAAAATTTTGAAGTTTATTAAATTTGAAAGATTTCTTGGATTTTAAGGCTCAATTCATTGATTTTGATGTTATTTTGGCGATTTGATCGCGCGAGCAAGTTCGTATGATGTTTTTGAGTCAGTGTGCATATTTGGTTTGGAGCCCCGAGGGCTCGGGAGTGATTTTGGGGGTGGTTCGGGATGTTTTTCACATAAAAACATAGCAGGTTTTCCTTCAGCTATTGCAGGCCAGATTGCTCTTCGCGTTCGCGGTCACCCTCACGCGATCTCGATGCTGGCCTGGTCCTCTTTCTACGCGTTCGCGAACCTATTCTCGCGTTCGCGTAGCTCCACGTCCGTCTCCTTCGCGTTCGCGTACTAATCCACGCGTTCTCGTAGACCAAATTCTGGCCCCAGCCTTTTTCCTCTTCGCGTTCGCAATCTCTTGCTCGCGAATGCGATGTTTACCCGTATTCCTTCGTCGCGAACGCGGCAGTGGTGTCGCGAATGCGATGAACATTTTTACCCAGTTAATTTTTTTAAAAAATGGGACAGAATCAGTAGCTCAGGAATTTTACACTTTTTAACACGAGTCTTCTTCTCTTCCAAGCCCTAGGAACCCATTAAAGCCCCCAAGCTTCAAGACCCTTTGAGTAAGTAATTTCCCTCTTATTTCCTTCACTTTTCTTTCATTAATTAACTAGTTTCTAAGCCTAAATCATGAAATCAAGATAGAAATCATGGGTGTTGAGCAAAGTTAAGTTTTTGAGAATTTTGGGTAATTCAACCCCAATTTGGGGTCGAATCATAAAACAAATTATATCTTTGGATTCGTGGGGTTATGGGTGAATTTATTTTGGTTCGAACCTCGTGTTTTGACCAAGCGAGCCCGGGGTTGGTTTTGC
>MU735631.1:38120-64299 GCA_026770625.1 Nicotiana glauca
AGTATGTAAAACTACAATACTAAAAGTCATAACCAACAATGAAAAATAGGAAGAGGAAGGAAAAACTCGTAGAAGAATTCTCCGCCTTGCTCCCAATGTGTTCTTGCCTCCAAGGGTGTTGTCTAACCATAAAGTAGTGTGTCTCCTCCTTAGGTCTAATTTGTGTCCAAAATATGTCCCCTTCCTCTTCTTGGCCAGCCTCCTTCGTTTAATATAGGGTTTAGGGCTTAAAATCCCTTGTTTTTCACTTTGGTCCCTAAAATTTCCATGTTCTGCCGCGGTCCCACCACGGTTACGCCAGGACCGCAGCCAGAATGGTCCTCTAAATCTTTGGTAATGTTCTGCCGTGGTCTTACCGCGATCCGACCGTGGTCTTACCGTAACCGCAATTTTTACACTATTCCATTTGGAATTTGAAAAAACGTAAAGCATGAAAGTTGTAGCCCTTTGCGTTAGCGTTCCAACCATATATTGTAGAGTCTAAGTGGAGTTCTGAGAAAAACGTTATATCTATTTTACTAGACAGTGTGCAATATGTCTCCTCGAGTCTTCATTTTGTTGTTTTATCATCCGTTGATCCCCGAATACGATCCCGACTTAATTCCTTGGGCTTTTACTCAGACTTCAAAGCTCCAAATCACTTTAATTCATTCCATAACATCTTTATAACTCATAATCACTCCTACAAGGTATAAAACACACTGTTAGTGCAAAACACTAGCGATTAAAGCGCAAACTCAACTAAAGTGCAGTAAATTAGAGTATAATAATCGACTAATATACGTAATTATAGCCTATCATCAGACTTGGCCAGTCGTTTCATAAGTTACCATTCTGTTCCCCCATTCCTAGTTCTTTATGCATTTTTCAGCTGTATTTCGTCATATCGTGTTGGATGTTCTGTGTTCGGAGTGGTCATGGAGTGAAATGAGACACTTAGGGGTCGTTTGGTATGAGGTATAAGAAGGTATAAGGGTGGTATAAAAATTTAATACCACATTAATACTCTGTTTGGTTAGCAAATCATGTATACGTTATCCCGGTATTAATTTTAACATCGGGATAACTTATACCTTATAGAAGGTGGGGTAATTAGCACCGGTATAACTTATACCTTCTTCTTAGAAATTATGCAATTGTAATTCTTAATACAACATACCAAATAATGAATAAACAACAATACCAGTATAACTAATCCCAGCATAACTTATCCCAATATAACTTATACCGGTATAAATCGTATTCTATCCAAACGACCCCTTAGTCTCTTATTTGGAAGCTTTCGTTGGAAAAGTCAACCGAAAGTTGACTTGTAAGTAAATAATCTCGGAACTTGGTTTTTATGGTTCAGATAGGTTCGTTAGGTGGTTTAGGACTTAGGAGCGTGTTCGGAATGTATTTTGGAAGTCCTTAGTAGACTTAGGCTTGAATTGACGAAAGTTGAATTTTAGCGTTTTCCAGTTGGTAGAGGAAATTTTGATATTGGGGTTGGATTGGAATTACATAAATTGGAGTAGGTTTGTTCCTTCATTTAGCACGTATGTGCAAAATTTTAGGTCATTCGGATGAGGTTTAATAGGCTTTTTGATCGTTTGTCGAATTCGGATGTTTTGGAATCCTTAGGCTTGAATCCGAGGTGATATGGTGTTTCGGTGTTGTTTTGAGTGTTCCAAGGGTTGGTATGATTTTTATTGGTGATATGTGACTTTTTAGCATGTTTGGTTGAGGTCCCGAGGGCCTCAGGATGAATTTGGATGGTTGGAGGATTTCGAATTTGAGTGGAGCTGCAGAATTTTCTGCTTATGTTGTTTCTACTCCTACTTATTGGGGACGCATGTGCATGGGGCGAAGCGCAGGAACAGATGGATAATCTCACTTACGAGCCCACAGGTGCAAGGCCTGGGGCGCAGGTGCGGAAGTTTCCCCCTTAAGTGAAACCGCAGAAGCAGGGAATTTTCGCAGAAGCGGTAGCAGAGGTGCGCTTAAGGGACCGCAAGTGCGAAATCTCTGGGTCAGAAACTGTATACGCTTCCCTTCACGATTTTCAGCCTTATTTCAATATTTTTTAGACGGGCTTGGATCTTTTTGAGAGGATATCAAGAGGGATTTGAAGGGTAACTCTTGGAAGTAAGGTTTTTGAACTCAATACTCGATTCTATGGTGATTTTTAACTGATTAGACATGAAATTAGTGGAATTTAAGAGTTAAATTTGGAGAATTAGGGCTTGAAATTGGAGAGTTTTCATTGGGGATTTAAGGGGCCATTTAGGGTTCGATTTTGATGTTCTTGGTATGTATAGACTCATGGGAGAATAAGCTTTCTAGTGATGTTATTTTTATCGAATTCAGAGATGTGGACCTGGGAATCGGGCTTGGCCAATTTCGGGATTTTTGATGTTATTTGATTATTTTCGCGTGGGCTTTGTTCCTTTAACTTATATTGACGGCATGAATTTGGTTTTTGTTATATTTGGAGCATTCGGAGGCCGAGTGTCCTGCAGCCTGTCCTACTATGTACTGCTTTTGTAATGTGGAATCAAATGTGTCCTCCTATTGTATTATTCATCTATTTCATTGCCCGTGCTTAAAACTAACAATGTTAGATGCGTGTTTTTGCCGATCATGGTTAGACAAAGAGGCGAAAAACAAACACAACAACCCGGGAGAGGTGGTTCCTCCCGTAGGGGTAAAGGAAAGCGAATTGCAAAGCTCACTCCCCAGGCTCGGGAGAACATAAAAAAGACCCGGAAGATGATAAAAGCTGCTGATAGGGCTGTTGATCATTCTTTTGGGAGTGAGTATGCATCCTCCCAGAGCATCTCCTCAGATTCAATCCCCACTCATATAACCAACCCACTCCACCTAACTGATATACCTTCACCCTCAACGAAAAGACCAGTCAACGTAGTCTCGGGTTTGTCAGATGAGTCCATAGCAGGTAGTGGCAACCAATACTCCACCTCCCCTACAACTTCATTATCTAGGGAGAGTGTAGCCCATGGTGAAGGAGGTGAGCCTTAGGTTGGGGGACTTGAAAGAACCAGAAATCCTGAAGCTTGGGAAGACCGATTCATTAGTCAGACAGCCTTTCATAAGTTTAGGGAGCGGTGGCCCTTGAGGAAGTTGATACTGGAGAGAAGATTCATCGACAAGGACCTTTTACCCCACAACCCAAACGTGCAAAGAGAGTTCTGAACTAGACATGCCTGGGAATTCTTCAAAGAAAGATGCATTGATGCTAATGAGCACATGGTTCGTGAATTCTACTACAATGTGCATCACATAGTCAAAGGTACGAATGGGACAAGGGTGAGAGATAAAAAGGTGATGTTCGATGGGAAATCATTAAATGACTACTTGGGGTTCCGGGACGAGGATGAATCACTTTATTTGGCTAAGTTGGCCATGGGTGAGGAAGTTCGACCTTGGGTGGCCCAATACTTGGCAATCCCCGGTACTATTCCAACATGGCTGCAATCAGCAAAGAAATTATATCGGAACACCTTCAACTTTGAGGCTCGAGGGTGGTTGACATTTGTATGCAGTCGACTCGACCCTTCTACCCACGATCATATTGTTCCACTTACCCGGGCCATTCTTGTTGCATCTATTATGGCCGGGTACCCCATTAATATGGGTAATGTGATCTCGACGGTGATTACTGCCATAGGACAGGAGACGACCACAAATTACCCTTTTCCCAACACTATGTCTATGTACTTTCAGGATCTAGAGGTCAAAAAGAAAAGATTTGATGTCATGACCAAGCCCGTGGCTCCCTACTCATGGTACAACATGCAGGATTCAGAAAACCCAAAGTCAAAGAAGTACTAGCCACCCACCTCTACCACAACTGGCCAGTTTGAGGAGCCAGTTGTGGTCGAGCCTTCTTCTATGCCCTCCACCAAGCCTGCTGCCACTATAGTCGCAGACTTGCCCCCAGGCCCATCCTCTTCAGCTGAGCCCAGTACTCCAGCGATCCCGCGGGTACCATCTTCCAAGACTCACCCATTTACTGCCCACCAGTTGAGTCAGTCCTTAGCTAGTTTGAACAAGTGGATGTCAGCTGTGACATCCAAGTTGTCCATATTGGCTACTTCAGTTCAGGCCTAGTCAGGACCAGCCACTGTTCAGATTCCTCAGTCTATTGAGGAAACATTGAAGAAGCTCCTGGCCAACCAGGATAAGATTATGGCGACACATGACACCTTGACTAAGGCAGTAGATTCGCATGGCAAGGCTCTAAAGGAGCTTGCCAAAGAGCATAGAAAGCTGAGGAAAACACGGGCTTCCAAGGAGTCGGTGAAGGAGCTTAGGACGGATGTGGACAAGCTATAGGTAGATCAGATGCCTTTAGACTTGCTATTTGGGGAGTCAGTCCCGAATCCAGCAGCATCAGTACCGCAGCCAGAGCAGCAGCATGTGCCCAGTGATTCGAGAAAGAAGAGGAAGCTTCCCAGCACGACAGATGCAGTTATTGAGGTGGCAGTCCCACCGGAGGCCTCCTCCTCTATGCCCCAGGATGCACCTATCATTCAGCCGGTCCATGACCAGGTCCTAGTGCCAGCAACTGAGCAGCAGGAGGCCGGGAACCAGTCTGAGGTTCCTACCCATACAGAGGATCAGGGGACCATTGAGGGTCCCATGCAGACAGACCAGGCTTAGGGAGTTTTTCTATATCCTTTCTGTCAATTTTTGGTGCTTATTTGTGTAGTTGGCATTGGGGACAATGCCAACTCTTATTCGTGGGGGTGCGCCCTACTTTTTGGATTATCTAGACTGTATACATTGATGGATAGCTTTTGTTTTGTCTTGATTTTCTATTTTTGGGCTGTATATAACCTTGCATTTAGCCACTTTTACTATATTCATCTTTTTCCTTATGTCTCCTTGGTCCATTATGTATAAAAAGTTATGTATATATTCATATTTTTCTTTCGTTTTATTGCCTTTGGCTCGTATCCTTCTATTGTGTTGTTGATGTGTTCAATAAACTCTTGGTTTTCTTAATACCACGGTTCTTTCCAAGCGTAGAGTATAGTGCGAACCGAGTGGCTCTTCCCAATGATAGATGGCGTGACAACCTTCTTAAGAGTTTGAGCCCGTTTTTTATTTTTCTTTTGTTTTTGATATTTCATAGTCAAGGGTACCTCAGGCAAAGCTTCACTTGGGCCTAGCACATTTGCCTTTGATCCCATGATCAAAGACATAATGTTGTGTTCAGGATGGTGAAAGTCGTGGCCTTGAGACTCTTGTGTTGACCAAACAATCATCATGTGGACTTTTTGGGCCATTGTGCGCTTGAATCGTAACTAATGTTGTTGTGGGGCCTTGACTCGATGTCTTTAGCAACCCCGTAGCATGTGTGGTGAGGAATCGATTTGTGAGTCCAAGTCCTGAGCCAATGGTCTAGAACTTGCCTGGAATGTTTGTTGAGGCGAAATCCTAGGTGAAATTTGACTTGAGAAGTGACTATAGGCTTTCCTTGATATAAATGTTAAGATGAACAATTACATGGCCTACCAACAAAATGATTCCTAGTTGATCCTTTTGAGCTTTAAACCTTCTTCTTTTATGAACCAATGTTACAAGCCGATACCCATTCTAATTTCTATCCTATCTTGGCACCCACATCTTCCCTTGAGCAATAGAAAAGTCTAAGTTTGGGGGGAGAAGCAAGAAGGAAAACAAAAAGGGGTAAAAGGTACTAAAGCAAGAATAAAGAGGCAAGGCAATGAAAAACAGAAAATGAAAAAGGAGAAAGAAAGACCAAAGTGAAAAAGAATAAAAAGGGATCAAGGGAGAAACGATTTGAATTGCATAAGAAAGAGTGACAATGTGTCCCTCTAACCCCTTGAAAATAAGTGAAATACTCAAATGAGTCAAGAAATTGTACCAAAATAAAGCCATAGAAGCGCTTAAGGGAAGGTTAAACCCACTTGAATGAGAACTTGTCCTACCCCTACCCAAAGCCTTCATAATTAACTCCCCAAAAGCCTTATAGAATCTTGAGTTGAAGGGAACCTACATTAGTGGATACTTACATAAGGGGCAAACATATGGTACCTAGAGCCGGACTTGTGACCGTCTTCTTGAGAGAGATGAGTGAAATTTCCATCAACCTCGGTTTGTGTGTCAATACTCTAAAAGGTGATGTTCGCTTAGTGAGAGTTGAGGATGTGTGAGTTTGGGTTCCACAATCACTAAGGTATTTGAGAAAAGTTCTTTGATTAAATGTGTCAACTCTTGATGCTCTTGTGTCACACTTGACCCACAGTCTTCAAAGTTTAAAATTTGTTAATGATGCATTCGTATTGAGGGCAATTGTTAGTTCCAATTGGTGCTTGTGAGGTTACTTTAGGATAGCTGGATATTATTGGATTGCCCTTTTTAGGGATGGGTCTTATTTTGTTTGCTTGAGGACAAGCAAAGGTTTAAGTTTGGGGGAGTTGATAAGTTAGGATTTTACCATGATTATGCACCTACTTGCTATTGCTTTGGTTACAAATTGATACAGAATAGACCCAAAAATGCTTACAAGTTGTGCTTGATTGCAGGTTTGAGAGACAAGGTGATAAATATCAAATATCGGCTCAAAACGGAGTGAAACCTGCCAAGTGTCAAAGACCAAGTGAAATGAGAAACATGAAATTCCAGCGAAGACCGCACTGATTTGCCACGCGGCCGCGCTATGAGATTCAGAGACTAACCAAATCAAGCTGCAAGCCCACGCGGCCGCGCTACACTTCTACGTGGTCCGCGTCAGTGAGATATAGAGAGTTGCAAAATCAGGCTTTAGGCAACGCGGCCGTGCTACACTTTTGCTCGGTCCGCGTCAAGGAGAATCAGAGATTTGGGTTTTTGGAAGCTAAGGCCACGCGGACGCGCTACCTTGTTGCGCGGTCCGTGCCATTAAGGGTCAGAGAACTGGAGGAATTGATCAAGTCATGCCACGCGACCGCGCTACCTTGTTGCGCGGTCCGCACTAACTTCCACCACGGCCGCGCTGCACTTTTGCGCAGTCCGCGGTCCTCAACTTTAGAGAGCTAAATTGTAGGAGTTCAAGAGCCAACACGGCCGTGCTACACTTCTGCGCGGTCCGCGCTGACCCGGTATGGGTATTATTGTCCAATTTTTCCAGCCCGGTATAAATAGAACATTTTACCATTTTAGGTTATGTTTTATGTTCTGAACACAGCTGTGCTCGTGACACTGTATATTGTAGCCATTTTTGGCATTATTGCTCTTTAATATTATAGATTCTACTTAGCAATTAATTAATATGTTTAGCTATTCATCTATTTCTTCTGTTTCTTCTTTAATTATGTCTAGCTAAATCCATTAGCTAGGGTTGTGGCTTAACCCTAGTGTGGGTAATTGATGGGTGTTGCCATCTAGGGTTAGATTGATATTGGATGTTTGTTATTTGGGTTAATTTTATGTGTTAATTAAGGATTGGTGGTTGTAAACACTGATTCTAGCTATGAGGGTTCAACTCTTCTTGAGAAAGAGAGTTCTTGACCCCAAAATTGACCCAACAAGGAATTGGGATGGACCTATGAGAAATGGTAGTCCCAATTAATGGGTTAAACCTCGAGAGAGTAATCACCCTACTTGAACCCTAGTTTCTTGGACAAATTGGCCTACCCAATTGATCTCGAGAGAGTCAATTGGGCAAAATCATTCTCTCTACCGAAAGGTGTGAGAATGGGTACAATTGTGCAACAGTTATAGCATAAGCCCCAAATATGTCAATATGTCCTTAGTACTTTCTACCCGTTAATTAACCACCTAGGTAAGGCCATGACCCTAGTACCTTTTCTCTTATTAATTACAATATAGCAATATTCTAGTAGCTTAATTTAGTCTTAATCATTAGTTTATAAAAGTAGTGATAAATACAAAAACCTCAAAAATGTTAGAAGTACAATTAGAAGCACATACACAACTCTAAGCTAGATAGACATTACAACTCAATTCCAAGCTCCCTGTGGAAATTCGATCACGTACCACGATTCGGGTAAAAGCTGTTGCGACCCATTCCTCCTACCATTGTACAGTGTCGAGTTGGCAGCGATCAAGGACCAGAGGTGTGATGATCACAGGTGCGTGGGGCTGACCGCAGGAGCGAATTTAGTCGCAGGAGCGGAAGGATAACCGTACCTGCGGGCCTGCAGGTACAAGGCTTGGGCGCAGGTGCAGAAGTTGGCCCCTTTAAGTGAAAACTGCATAAATGGGGAATTTCTGCATAAGTTATAGTGCATGTGCGCTTAAGGGACCGCATGTGCAGAATCCCCGGGTCAGAAACTATATAAGCTTCACTTCGCGATTTTCAGCCTTGTTTCACCATTTTTTAGACGGGCTTGGAGCTTTTTGACAGGATTAGAAGAGGGATTAGAGGGGTAACGCTTGGAGGTAAGGTTTTTGAACTCAATACTCGATTTTATGGTGATTTCTAAATGATTATACATGAAATTATTGGTATTTAAGGGTTAAAATTGGAGAATTAGGGCTTGAAATTGGAGAGTTTTCATTGGGTATTTGAGGGGCTATATAGGGTCTGATTTCGATGTCCTTGGTATATATAGACTCCTGGGAAGATAAGGATTCTAGTGATGCTATTTTTATCGAATTTTGAGACGTGGGCCCGGGGGTCGGGTTTGGCCAATTTCGGGATTTTTGATGTAATTTGATTATTTTCACGTGGGCTTTGTTCCTTTATCTTATATTGACGGCATGAATATGGTTTTGGTTAGATTTGGAGCTTTCGGAGGCCGAGTCGAGAGGCAAAGGCATCGCGAGCTAGAGTTTGGACCGGTTTGAGGTAAGTAATGATTGTAAATGTTGTCCTGAGGGTATGAAACCCCGAATTTTACATCGTTTCACTACTTCGAGGTGACACACACGCTACATGACGAGCATGGGGCCGTGCACCATTAGGGATGGTGACTTGGTCCGTCCCGTATGACTATTAAGTCACGTATTTGATTGAAAACTATTTGATACTATTGTATTTTGGAAAGTTTTACCATGTTTTGGGCTGGATGTCATATTTGGGCCTCGTTCTAACTGTTTGGACCCTTAGGGTATTTCTTTACTAATTTCATAACTCGGTATCATTTACTCCATTTTGATACTATAAATGATATTTTTGGGCTAAGCAACCTGTTTTATTATTAGCCCTGGTGGCTTGAGAGACGTCTAACTGAGTGAGGCTTAGGGTCTGCGTTGTGAGGATTTCATGGGATCGGGCTGCACGCCGCAACATGTTGTACTGATTCTGATATATGAAAGGTCGAGCGTCTAATTAATTATGCCACGAGATGACTTGTGATAGCGCTTGGGCTATAGGAGCCCTTCCGAAGTCTGAACACCCCTAGTGAGCGCGGTACCCAGTGTGAGTGACGTGATGTTGCCCGATGGGTTGATTATCAGTGATTGTGAGGTTGCCCGAGGGGCTGGTTCTGTTGATATTTTTCCTGAGGGGCGGTTTATGGTACATGTCTTGCCCGAGGGGCTATTTACATTCCTGTTATTTTTACATCACTATTTCACCACTTGTTTGAAACTATTGAAAGATGTTTTTAAAAGAAAAAGGTTTTATTGAAACTGAATTTGTTTTTACGAGTTAATTTATTTCTGTATTATTTTATTGTAGTTTTATGATATGGAACTATCTGATTTCCTAATGCTCAGCTGTTTTTACTTTTATTACTTACTGGTTGGCGTACTCACATTACTCCCTACACCTTGTGTGCAGATCCAGGAGTTTCGGGATGCGATAGTGAGTGCTGATCAGTCTTCCAGTAGGTCTCTAGAGTTAGCAAGGTAGCTGCTTGGCGTTCACAACCCTGCACTTCTCCTTTTTACCTTACTCACACTGTCTTAGTTTTTTTATTTTCGGACTATGATAGCCTTTCTTGTACTTAGACATATTTTGTAGTTGCTCATGACTGGTGGCACCCCGATGTCAAGCTTGTGTTATTTTCTTCCGCACTGGTTATTTAAACTTATATTATGAGATATTTTGTTAACTAATGGCTTAAAATGACTTGTGGGATTCTGGTTGGTTTTGGGTTTGTGTCGGCTGGCCTAGTTTCACAATATGCGTCATCACGACCGTGCCGGTTTTAGGGTCGTCACAAGTTGGTATCAGAGCCTATGTTACATAGGTCTCACGAGTCATGAGCGGGTTTAGTAGAGACTCGTGGATCAGTACATACGTCTGTACTTATCCTCGGAAGGCTATAGAACATTTAGGAAAAGCTTCATAGTGAGGACACGTGCTACCGGTTATGTCATGACCCCAGTTCGCCCTCCGTGAGTAACTAGTCCCTATGACTAGGTAAGCCTAACAATGTGGAAATAAACTAAACTTGCGAAATTAAATTGACAAAAGTCAAAATAACTGAATGGAACATATGTAAATGCCACTTGGCATATAAACACAACTTCAAATTCTAATACACTATCCAAAAACTCGAAAACTCATGGATCCACAAGCTAAGAAAAATACTACATAGCTCTAATTCTCTAGAATGTCTAACAAGAATAGGAAGTACAGAAGGGCTAAATACTAAATACAGGAATAGAGAGAGACTCCTCCGTCTGCGGACACGGCAGGTATACCTCAAACTCCCGTAGAATCACCTCGCCTCAAGAATGATAAGCCTGAGTAGAGGTACCTGGATCTGCACATGAAAAACATGTGCAGGAAAGGGATGAGTACACCATATCAGTACTCAGTAAGTTCCAAGCATAACCTCGGTTGGGTAGTGACGAGGAAGGTCATAGACCTACTGAGATAAAATACATGATACAATCCAATATTGTGGAAATAAGCAGCATAGATAAGTGTGAACAACAATAAGATAACACAGTATAAAGAGAACAACAACAAGTTCACAACACAATGCGGATACAATATAAACACTGGAGGAAATATAATTCAGTACCAATAATAACAACCGGGGATCTCCAAGATACCGTCCTGAGTCCCATTGTCATTTCATCTGTCCAGTGGAAATCTCGGGATACCATCCCGTATTCCAACTACAATGTACAAGGGGATCTCCCTGGAATCTAACCCGTAGTCCCAAATATAAATACCCAGTACTGGGGGAATCTACCAGGTGCATTCCTGTAGTTCCATGTAACTGTGCAGGGGGATATCCCGGGAATCTAACCTGTAGCCCCAAATAGAAATATGCAGCGGGATCTCCCTAAAAACTAACCCGTAGTCCGAAATACAAATGTGCAGGGGGATCTCCCGGGAATATAACCCGTAGTCCCAAAGTAAACAAACAAGGGGGGAGCTCCCGGAATCCCACATCCGTAGTCCCAATGTAAATACACAACAACAATCAGAGAAATACTCATAAAAACATCAACTTCACAATAAGGCAAAGAAATAATCTATCCTAGCCTGCAGCACAGAATTCAAATAAGGCATTTTGAGCAAGTAAATCAATTAAGTCAATTAGACTTTCTTCCCTAGATTAAAAGCAAACTTAATTTCCGAGTAGTATAAACTAGAAAGGAAAAATACAATTTAAGGCTATTTTTAATGAAAATAGGATTTTTAACAATTAGCACAAGTATGCGCATGTCACCTCACATACATGGCATTTCAATTACTACAATATCAATCCTAAGGGGAGAGCCCCCCCCCGCAAGGTTATACAAGCCACTTACCTCGAAAAAGTGCAGGTCAACCCGATATCACGCTTTTGCCACGAGTATCCGACTCCAAATGACCCAAATACATTCAATTAAATTGAATATTGTAAATAATACTTCAAGTAACTGATTCCACAATTAAATTCTAAACTAATACGCGAAATTATGTGAAATGACCAAACCGCCCCTCTGACCCACATCTTGGAATCGGGTAAAATTTATTTTTCTAGAAACCTCGCACTCTCACGAGTCTAACCATACCAAAATTATCCAAATCCCATAAGATTTCGACCCTCAAATCATCAAATCTATCAGAGAGGATTTTCTAAACTTTTCAACTAAATTCACGAATTTAATGCCAAAACTTGTAATAGATTCGAGTTATCTAACCAAAATTAAGTTAAGAACACTTACCCCGTTGTTCTCTCTGAAAATCTCTCGAAAAATCGCCTCACCCGAGCTCCAAATTGTCAAAAATAAAAAATGGAAACATTCTGCCCAGGCCTCTTATTCTTCACGAACGCGGTCAAAACCTCGCGTTCGCGAAGCACAAATTGACGTTGACCATTTCTCCTTCTTCACGAATGTGACTCCTTACTCGCGAACGTGAAGCTCAGCTTCCCAGTGCATCGCGAACGCGACCCCCTTCTCGCGATCGCGTAGCTCAAGACCACATCCCTTCGCGAATGCGAGACCTCCTTCGCAAATGCGAAGGCCAACCTTCAACTCTATTTCACAACCCTTCATGAACGCGGGATGCACATCTCAAATGCGAAGCACAACAGTCCAGCCTCTTCGCGAACGCACAGGACCTCTCGCGAACGCAAAGGACAAACATTTACCCAACCCCAACTCCTCTTCGCGAACACGAGGACCCACTCACGAACACGAAGAAGGAAACTAGAGCTGTCTGCTGCAACATTTTTCTGCAAATTTCCTAAGTTCCAAAAAACACCCGTTGAGCATCCAAAACACACCCGAGGCCCCTGGGTCCTCAACCAAACATGCCAACCAATCCTAAATCATCATTAAAACTTGTTCCAATATTCAAAATACTTCAAACAACATCAAAACACCTAATTTTCATCGAATTCAAGCCTAAGAATTTCAAAAACTCTAAAAATAGACTTTCAATCAAAAACTATGTCAAACCTCATTTGAATGACCCAAAACTTTTCACACACATCACATTCAACATTACGGAGGTACTACAACTTCCGGAATTTCATTCCATCCCTCGGATCAAAAACTCGCTATTGGACCGGAAACTTTAAAAATTCAACTTTCGGAATTTTAAGCCTAAAGTAGCTACGGACCTCCAAAACACAATCCGATCACACCCCTAAGCCCGAAATCACCTAACAGAGCTAACGGAACCATCAAATTTCCATTTCGAGACCATATTCACATTGTTCTGACTATGGTTAAATTTCTAAGACTTAAGCTCTCATTTAGGGACTAAGTGTCCCAAAACTCTTTGAATTTGAAAACCGAACATCCCGACAAATTCAAAATAGCATAAATAAACTTGGAGAAAGTAGTTAATAGGGGATCAAGGCGTAAATTCTTAAGACGATTGGTCGGGTCATCACATGTCAAGACGAATGATTACCAGTACCACCAGTTGGGGCCACTAGAGGACGAGGACGCAGTCGAGGTGATGGTAGGGGCAGGGGTGTAGCCCAGAAAGTAGCTAGGGTAGCACCTACGGATTCACCAGCCGCCCCAGTTCAGGATCAGGTCCCAGTTGTGGACGCTCCAGCAGTACCAACTCAGGCACATGTTGTGCCTATTGTTATCTCATGCCTTCAGGAGGCCCTGGCCTAAATTCTATTATTATGCACTGGCCTGGCTCAGGTGGTCTCATTTACTATGGCCGCAGCTACTTCTCAGGCCGAGGGAGGCACTCAGACTCCCGCTGCTCGCACACTTGAGCAGGTCGTGCAGGGACTTAAGACACCGAGGGCACCTCCAGCCCAGCTGGTTGCAGCTGCTCAGGACTATGTAGCTCATGTTATTCCATAGGACGAGCAGCGAAAATAGGAGAGGTTTGGTAGACTTCAGCCTCCATCATTTAGTGGTGCTGAGGGTGAGGATAATTAGGGTTTCTTGGATAAGTGTCAAAGGATGCTTCAGATCGCAAGTATTCTGGAGACCATTGGGGTCTCATTCACTACTTTCGAGTTCTCTGGGGCCGTACTTAGATGGTTGGAGGCTTATGAGAAAATCCAAGCAGTAATAGATTTAGAGTCATTCGGATCTTAATTCCAAGTAGCATCACAATAGCCTACAAAGAACTGTTGGGAATGTATAATAATGAAGGCCAACATTAATTGTAACCTTTAAGTACCTTAAAACACGAATTAAGGCATTCCAATGCTTAACTCCACGGTTACTAGTGAACTTGCTCAATGTTCCTACTGCATAACCAATATCTGGCCTAGTGCAATGCATGTCATACATTAGACTTCTAACAATCTAAGAATAAGTCAATTGATCAACACCATCACTAGAGTTCCGCACTAGTTTGATGCTAGGATCAAATGGAGTAGGAGCATGCTTATGGTCAAAATGACCAAATCTCTTTAGAATTTTCTCAATAGAACTTGATTGAGTAAGAGTCAAGCTATTAGCTGATCTTACAATTTTAATGCCCAAAATCACATCAGCTTCTCCAAGATCTTTCATTTAAAATTGAGAAGCAAGAAATGATTTTGTTTCGTTGACCCTTAGTATCGATTCCAAATATCAACATGTCATCTACATATAGACAAATTAGAACACCAGAGTTTCCTTGAAATTTACTAAATATGCAAATATCACCATCATTAATTAAATAGCCATTAGAAATCATGGTTTTTAAAAAAAATTCTCATGCCATTGCTTTGGAGCTTGTTTTAATCCATAAAGAGATTTAAAATAACTTACAAACTTTATGTTCCTGACCAGGAATGACAAATCCTTGTGGTTGTTTCATGTAAACTTATTCATCTAAATCTCCATTCAGAAATGGTGTCTTCACATCCATTTGATGAATTATCAATCCATGAATTGCTGCTAAAGCAACTAAAAGCCGAATGGATGTGATCCGAGCTACTGGTGCAAAAGTATCAATATAATCAATATATTTCATTTGAGTAAAACCTTTTGTCACCAAACACACTTTGTACTTATCTAAAGTTCCATCAGACTTCAATTTCTTTTTTAAAACCCATTTGCAGCCAATAGGTTTACATCTAGGAGGAAGATTTGATAAAATCCACATATTATTTGAGATGATAGAATGCATTTCATCTTCAATAGATTCACGCCAAAAAGTTACATTATGTGAAGACATTGCTTCAGCATAAATTTTAGGATCTTTTTCTATCAAATAGACTTGAAAATCTGGTCCAAAATCTCTTGGTTTAATTGATCTAGAACTATGTCTTGGTTGACTTTCTTCCAATGATTCAACTACTTTTCTTTTAAGAGGAGGTGCACAAGAACTTGAATCTTGTTTTGAAGATCCTTTTTTCTTAGGAAAAATATGCGCAAAAAAGTTAGCATGTACAGATTCAACAATTATGTGTGGACTTGTAGTTTCAAGATTTAAGAATCTATAAGCCTTGCTGGTTAGAGTACGAATAAACACACAATCAATTTCTCTATAGCCAACCTTATCCATATGTTAATCTGGTAATTTAACATGATCAAAACAACCCTACACTTTAAAATAATTAATATTTAGCTTTCGATTCTTCCAAAATTCATAAGGTGATGTATCAAATTTCTTGGAAGGAATTCGGTTTAAAATATGACAGGCTGAAAATAAAGCTTCAGTCCACAAATTTCAAGCACACCAGATCCATAAAGCGTAGAATTAACCATTTCTATGAAAGTCCTATTTTTTCTTTCAGCTATACCATTTTGTTATGGTGTATATGACGTAGTTAATTGTTTCTCAATACCTTTTCTTTCATAAAAATCAATAAAATCTGAACTCAAGTAATCTCCACCTCTATCAGATCTAAATGATTTAATTTTCAAACTCAGTTTATTCTCAACTTATGCGTTACATGTTTTGAGAGTCTCAAAGGCCTCATATTTTGTTTTTCATGGAAAGATATATGTATATCTTGAATATTCATCAATAAAAGTAATAAAGTATCTCTTTCCATTACATGACAAACAATCATCTCACAAATATCCGCGTGGATTGATTCCAAAAGTGTGGATTTTCTTTGAACTAACTTAAAAGATATTTTTGATATCTTGAACTTACTATAAGTAAAACATTTAGAAATATGATCTTTTCCAGTTTTAATTAATCCATGATTTTCCATAATTTGAATGGACCTAAAATTCACGTGACCTAGACATTCATGCCATAAATCCAAAGACTCCACAATATAAGCAAAAATATTTTCATTATCAATATTGAGTTTGAACATGACATTTGTAGCATAGACTTTTCCCACAAACATACCATTCTTAGATAAAATAAATTTATCTGACCCAAAAATCATTTTAAAACTATGCTTCGAAAGTAGTTTACCTGATACCAAGTTCTTCCAAATGTCGGAACATTCAATACGTCTTTCAACGTGACCATCTTTCCTGAAGTAAATTTATCCTTTTCCTACACCCATAGTAGATGACGAGTTTCCCATATACATGACTTTATCGCCCCCCACTAATTCATAGGTATTAAAAGTATTTCGATCACCTGATATGTGACGAGTTGCACCGGTGTCTATCCACCATTAGACATGATTTTCTGCTATAAATACTTCTGTGACCATTGGTATAGGTTCATCGATTCTATTATTGTTGACTTTTTCTTTTTTCTTTTCAGATTTAAAAATTTCACAATCATGATCATAGTGATCAATTTTATGACAGTGATAACACTCACTTGACCTAGAATTAGCACTAGTACGATTAGATTTTTTACTTTTCTTCATCTTTGTAAATTTCTTGTTATTTGGTTCCCTTTTGGTTGATTTATCTTCAACCACATGAGCTTTCATAACAGGTTCCTTGAAAATATTATTCTCACGATTTGTAGTCTCTTGTTCAATTTGCAAATGTTGCAACAATTGTTCAAGATTCAAATCTTCCTTCTTATGTAAAATTTTCTTCTGTACTCTTTCCATGACAGAAGAAGTTTTGTAATAATAGCACCGACATGAAAGTTTTCATCAAGATTAATTCCAGAAATTATAATTTTATTAGCTATAAATTGGAATTCTTACACCTGATCAGTGATTGAATTGTCATCAATCATCTTGAATTCCATATAATTTGAAACAAGAAATTTTTTTGAGTTCGCCTCTTCTGCCAAATAAATACCATTAAGAGTATCCCAAAGTTCTTTGGCAAATTTGCATTTGGCAGAATATTGATCATAATATTTGTTGGTAATTGCTCCAAGAATATAATTCTTGCATAAATAATCATCATCTTGCCACTTAAGAATTTGTTCTCTAATCGAAGTAGCCTCATTAGTTGTTACCTCAGAATTAGGAGCATTGGGACAAGGCTGCCCTAATACATCTGTTAATTTTAAACGTCGTAGAAAGCATTCCATCTTTCCACGCCATCTAGGAAAGTCTTTGCCATCAAATATTTTAAAATTTGGATTGGAAAAGATGGAGCTCCACTCAAAATTGTTGTATTAGCCATAGAGATATCACGATCCGTATTTCCCCACCTTCGGGAATCGTGATGGCACCTACTTATAAAAGCTAGGCAAGCCGACAGTTACAATTTTAACACCATTATTATTAATTCAAACATGAACAGATAATAACTAAAAAGAATAATTATGAAATGCGAAAGTGATATACCAGTGCCACAACTCAAGTACATAACTACCCCATAGATCCGACGTCACAATCCACGAACGTCTAAGATTTTCTACAAATACAAGCCTGAAAGAAGTACATATGTTCTCGAAATAGAAAGATACAGGATAAGCTAAAATAGGGAAAGGGGACTGCAGGCTCTGCAAACGCCGACAGATCTACCTTGGTCTCCTTGGACTGAAGGCAGCAACCTCAAAGCTACTCATAAGGTTCGACTCCGAAATCTGCACAAAATGTCACGACCCAAAATTCACTAAGGGTCGTGGTGGCGCCGGACACCTCTGTCAGAAAAGACAACTAAATTATCAATTAAATTCTCTTTCAATACCTTTGAAAATCTAGGATTTTTCCTTCCATTTTTCATAATTAAAACAATCTCTACTTCAATTTAAATTAAGTAATAACTATTAATACATATCTTTCGAAAACCATCCCAGAACCCGGTGTCACAAGTGCATGAGCATCTATTGTTAAGGAAAATAAAATACAACCTCTATCCGAAATATAGTGGATAGAGAATAAATATTAAAACAATGCTGAAATGAACTACACTAGCTGCGGGTCGCCTTAAACAATGCAGCTCACCTAGTCCCAGAATATTTCGTGCTGCTACGCCCGGTAGGCTGCTAGATATGCCTATACCTGTGCAACAAAAAAGCACAGAAGTGTAGTATGAGTACGTAAAGAGCGTGTACTCAATGAGTATCCCGCTAATCTTGAAGAATTAGAGATGAGATGGCCAACTTCGACACTTACTAGAGGTCCAATAATAGTACACTAAATGTGTGAGGAAATCAGGGATTTTATATTTCGGTTCTAACTCACAAAGCTGGTAAACAAGCAATATACCTTCGACAGTTAATAAAGGATTTTCAAGGTTTACTTTTCTTTACTTTATCAATCTATATCAAGCCATGGAAGGCGGCATCAACGTATAAAATTCTCAGGAAACGATATATAAATCATGCGCAAATCATACCGAGGCGACGGCCTGATCCAACAGAAATAAATATGCACTTGCTGAGGGTCGACAACGTGCCTATAAATGCATCTATTTAATCTACCGAGGCTTTCGGCCCGTTCCAAAATAAACACAGAGAGTCATTCAATCAAGAAGCCAACATGGGGCAATTATTCAAAGCAAAGCTAATTCTCTTTTAACAATTTAAGAAAGTGAGGTTCAAACCCAGTTAAATATTCATTTGCTATTTTGATGTGGTTTAAGCAATTCAACTATCCATAAGATTACAAATATTCAAAGTATAGCATGCTTTTAGTTCCTAGACTACCCAGACAATAGCATAATAGTAGCTACGCACGGACTCTCGTCACCTCGTGCATACGTAGCCCCCACAAATAGGAGCACATAATCAATTATTTCACCTATGGGGACAATTCCCTCTTACAAGGTTAGAAAGGAGACTCACCTCACTCCGAAGATCCAAACCGACATTCCACGCCCTTCCGAAGACTCTAATTGATGCACCACGCTCGAAAACTAGCCAATGGTTATGCAAATCCATTAATTTATGCACAATTATTCATTTCAATCTAATTTATAGCAATTCCTAACTCCGATCAAAAAGTTGACCAAAACGCCATCAGGCCCACGTGCCCGGATTCCGAAATTTTTTGAAGATAAAGATTACCCATGACCTTAGGAACTCAAATATATAATTTTCTCTAAACTCCATACCAATAAATAGTGGCTAAATTCCAAGAATATAATTTCTAGGTCTTTCTACCAAAACCCCAATTTTTTCTACAATTTTCATGCTCAAATCCACACATAGTTGATGTATTTGACTCAAAATAGGTGGGGATAACTTACCTTAACATTGATGACGAAAATCCCCTCTTGAAGCTCTCCAAAATCGCTCATACCAAGTGGAAAATGGGAGAGAAATGACCATCTCCCGATTTAAAATAACCTTCTGCCTCCAGGTATTTTCGCTTCTGCGGAAATATTTCCCCTTCCGCGGTCCCGCTTTTGCAGAAAAGATTCCGCTTCTGCGGATGGTCCACAGCTTCTGTGGTTCCGCTTTTGCGGATAACCAACCACTTCTGCGGCTTCTACTGGACCTCCCATTTTCGCTTCTGCGATCCGCCTTCCACAGATGCGGTCCCGCTTCTGCGAAAACTTGACCGCATCTGCGGTCCATGAGCCTTTGACCATAAATTGCTTCTGCGGCTCCCCTTTCACTTCTGCGGGGCCGCTTCTACGGCTACCCAACCGCAGAAGTGAAAACACCAGCAACCAGATCCTTCAGCTATTCTTCAACTTCCAAATTTGATCCGTTAACCAACCGGAATCCACCCCAGGCCCCCGGGACCCCAACCAACCAACCAATCCCAACACACGTTACAGACTTTCTCGAGGCCTCAAATCATATCAAACAATGCTAAAATCACGAATTACACTTCGATTCAAGCTTTATGAACTTCAAAATTTCAAACTTCTACTTCCGATGTTTAAACCTATCAAATCACGTCCGATTGACCTCAAATTTTGCACACAAGTCATATTTGACTTTACAGACCTACTCCCACTTCCAGAATCGGATTCCGATCCCGATATCAAAAATTCCACTTCCAGTCAAACTTCTCAAAAACCTTCAAATTTCTATCTTTAGCCAAATGGCTTCAAAATGACCTACGGGCCTCAGAATTCACTTCCGATCGCGCCCCCAACTCCAGAATCACCATACGGAACTAATCACAGTCTCAAAATATCATACGAACATCGATAACACTAAAATGCATTTCAAACCAAACTTATGAAATTTCTTCCAAAATGCCAACTTCCACAATAGGCGCCAAAACACTCCAGGGTTATCCAAACTCAATCTGGGTATACGCCCAAGTCTGAAATCATCATACGAACCTGGTGGAACCTTCAGATCCCGATTCCGAGGTCGTTTACTCAATATTCAAATCCTAGTTCATTCTTTCAACTTTAAGTTTACAAAATAAGAATTCTCCTTCCAAATCAACTCTAGACTTCCCGAAATTCAATTTCAACCACACGCACAAGTCACAATACCTGAAATGAAGCTGCTCATGTGTTAGGTCTCTAAATGACCGGTCGGGTCATTACATTCTCTCCCACTTCAACATACGTTCGTCCTTGAACGTGCTGAGAATTACGCTGATGTAGCCTGAACTCATTGTTTAACTTCTCGTGCACCTTCCTGTCACGACCCCAATCCCGGTCGTGATGGCGCCCAACACAATTGCTAGGCAAGTCCGACCAATTACACTCTCAACCCGAGCATGAAGCTCAAAACCAATTATTTAAATATCATTAACAACAATGAAGCTAAAAGATTAAGCTGAATATCACGATAACAAGGAATATACTCTCAAAGACCTGGGGGTAATGAGTCTAGAGCCTCTAACAATATAGTGTGACAAGACTCCAAATAATACAATGTCTCAAAATTGCGAAAAGATAATAAAAGGAATAGGGGAGGAGTCGGGTCCTGCAGACGTCAGGCAGCTACCTCGACAACTCCAGATAAACTCTGACATAAGCAAAAGCTCAGCTAAACTCCCGAGATACCTGGATCTGCACACATGGTGCAGGGAGTAAAGTGAGTACTTCCAACTCAGTGGCAATAAGTATAAATAATAACTGAGCGGTAAGAAATCACGTAAGAACACTCCATCATGCTATATAGTACAGTACAACCTTTTTAACAAAATAGTAAAAACCGTGAAACTCCTTTAGAAACATCTAGCTCAGTTTAAAATCTCTTTTAAAAATATTCTTTTTCCAACAGTAGGCATATGAATGCGATATCAGCTAGTGCAAGTCCGCACACAAGTCAGCCCCTCGGGCACAATACTCTATTTACAAATAACACCAGGGTATCTGGTACACAGTGCAAGAAATAGCATGGATGTCAATGATATGAGAGTGCTAAATGTCATGCCACGTAGTAAAAACTGGAATCAATGCGTGAATGCAATGCAATGCACATGACCATTGCGGCGTACAACCCGATCCATTTGGGCACCCGCGCTCACTGTGGGGGTTCAGATTCCGGAGGGTCTCCTACAGCCCAAGCGCACTATCATCGTAGCATTCGCTGTGACGTGCAGCCCGGTCCACAATCAGTCCATTTATATATGCATGCAAGCCACACAAGCACAATCAAGTTTACCATTTTCTGTTCTATTTTTAATAGGTATTATAGTTTAAGTGATTTAAAACCTTAGAAGATTGCTAATCATTTCTAGACAGTACTTAACTCAGGACTGATATCATGGAAACATGCTCAATTTCATGGCAACAGTGATAATAATCCCTAAGGGATCCAAATAGTTGGCGCGCAGCCCAAATATGTTCATAACAATCCAAGTAGGATGTTTACCAGCCAATTTCTAGTCAATAACATAGTATAGACATCACTCGGACGGACTAAGCCATAGTCCCATCAACAAACGACCCCGAACTCACCGTAGAGTATGTGTCTCGCCTCAATACAGTGTCACAATGTGAGATATCGGGGTTTCAAACCCTCAGGTCATCATCTACATCTATTACTCACCTAAAGCCGGCCGTAGACTAGTCCACAATGCCCTTTCCTCTTGAATCAATCTCCTCGCGCGTCGAATCTAGTCAAAACCACAACGAATACATTACTATATTCTAAAGAAACATAACCCAATCGAAATTACTCGAAAAATAATAAAAATCACGAAATTGGCAAAATCCGAGCCCCGGGCCCACTTCTCGAAAAATTCCAAAATTTACTGTGACAATCCGACCCGTCGCCTCATGAGTTACTACCCTGTTCTTCCCATTTTTTGCTTTCTTATGTTTTATTATCGGTATTGGGTGCGTTAGAATTGATTTAGAATGATTTTGATAAGAAATGAGACACTTAGTCTCTTTTAAGAAGGCTTAAGTTGGAAAAGTCAACCGGATGTTGACTTGTGAGTTAGAAGGCTCGGAATTGAATTCTGATGATTCGGTTAACTCCGGGTGATGATTTAAGGCTTAAGAGTGCAATTGGAAGTAATTTTGGAGATCCGGAGAAGAAGTTAGCCTATTTTGGCGAAGTTAGTATTTTGGCGATTTCCGGTTGATAGGTGAAATTTTGATCCGGGAGTCGGAATGGAATTCCAAGAGTTGCTATACCTTCGTTATGTCATTTTGAACTTGTGTGCAAAATTTGAAGTCAATCGGACGTGATTTGATAGGTTTCAACATCAGAAATAGAAGTTGGAAGTTCTAAAGTTCATAAAGCTTGGATTGGAGGTTGATTCATGATTTTAGCATTGTTTGATGTGATTTGAGGTCTCGAGCAAGTCCGTAATATATTATGGGACTTGTTAGTATACTTTGTTGGGATCCCATGAAGCTCGGATAAATTTTGGAAGAGTTTTTGAAAGATTTTTGCCGTTTTGAGCATAAATGTAATGATCTAAAGGTTCATTTTTAGTTGTAGAGATCCAAATTTGATTCCGAGACTTCCAAAATTTTGATAATGAATTATAGGACTGATTTGGAAATTTTGGTCTAATTTCATCAAGTTGCGATCGGGGATTTTTGAGCTAGGGATTTGAAAATAAGATTTGAAGATTTGAGAGGTCATTTGAGTTCCGATTTTGGTAAACTTTATATGTACGGACTCGTGGCGAGACGAGGAATTCGTTGATGTGACTTTTGTAATTTTTCGAGAAGTGGGCCCGGGGCTCGGGTTTTGCAAATTTCGTGATTTTCGATATTTTTCGAGTCTTTTCGATTGGGTTATGTTCCCTTAGCCTATTGTAATATATATGCTGTGGATTTGGATAGATTCGACGCGCGTGGAGGCCGATTTGAGGAGCAAAGGCATCGCGGGCTAGAGATTTCGCCTGTTAGAGGTGAGTAATTTGTGTAGATGATGACCTGAGGGTTTCAAACCCCGGTATATCACATTGTGACGCTATATTGAGGCGAGACACGCACCCCATGGTAGGTGCGGGGTCATTTGTGGTTGGGGATTTGTGACTTGGTCCATCCCGAGTGATAATTATAATATATTGGCGACTGATACGCACTTTGCATTGATGATATTACTGGGCTTGATGCCATGTTTGGGGCCTTGTGCCGACTTGTAAAATCCTTCGAGGATTGATACTGCTACATAGCATGATATTGCATATCATTTAATTTCAGTCCAAAGTTTTAAATGTTGTTTTGCAAACTCAGCCATAATTCTAATCGTTAAAAACTTAAATGACATTTTAAATGTATTTCGGGCTGGAAACTTCTATTTTGAAAATGCCCAAGGGGCTTACTATATTATTTTCTGGACTGATTATAAAGTGACTTGAAACAGTGGTAACAATGACACTGTATGTTATACTTGAAACAGTGGTAACAATGACACTGTAATATATACTTGGAACAGTGGTAACAATGGCACTGTGTGATATAAATTGGTCAGGTAACAATGGCTGACCGGTCAGGTAACAATGACTGACCAAGATATTGCGCTTGGGCTGTAGGAGCCCCTCCGGAGTCTGTACACACCCCCAATGAGTGCCGTCGACGATAAATAAATATGGATGGCTCGGGCTGCATGCCGAAGTGGGTACTGGAATGTACCATCATATGCATTGCATTGCATTCATGCATATATATTTTACCTGATATACCTGATGTGGTTTTGTGATATTTTTTCGTTTATGGTGTTAAATTGATAATTTTAGCTTTACATTGTGGCATTTCGTGGATTTATATCTTCAGACATTATATATGCTTATTACTCACTGAGTTGGTAGTACTCACTTTACTCCCTGCACCTCGTGTGCAGATGCAGGTATTTGTTACCCGGTAGCGAGTTTGAGCTGATTGAAGATTTGCTACCATAGCTGAGCCAGGTGACCGCCAGCGTCCGCGGCACCAGATTTTCTACCCTTTTGACTTTTAAATTCCATATTGTACACTACTGGTCTTGTAAATGTATTTAGACTACTTTAGATGCTCATGACTTGTGACACCCCGATCCAGTTGTATTGGGATGAAATCAATAGTTTAATGCCAATAAGTTGTATTTTCTATTCATTTATGTTTAATAGCTATTAAAGAGAGAATTTGGGGTTGTTGGCTGGCCTTGTCTTCACGAGAGGCGCCATAACGACCGTGTATGGAATTTGTGTTGTGATAAGTTGGTATCAAAGCCTAGGTTACTAGGTCTCGCGAGTCATGAGTAGGTTTAGTAGAGTCTCGCGGATCGGTACGGAGACGTCTGTATTTATCCTCGGGAGGCTGCAGAACCTTTAGGAAAACTTCCCATTCTTGGAATTCTTATCGTGCGTACTTGATTCAGCTTGGAATATAACTCTTGAAATTCCTTCCTCACGTTTATATGCACACATTAGCGCTCAGTATTATATGTGCTTTGATGGCTCATGATTCCCCGGTTGAGGGGCGAAATGTAATTTCTATGAGTCGATGTTGGGCCAGTCTGGAGGACTTGAGGCCGAATCTTCGCCTATGGCTTGAGCACCGAGGTGCTGATTTTGCGAGCTGGTATTATGAACTTATATGTTCAGTATTGTCTCTAATTGTGGGATTGTAGGCTAGATAGCTATGTGATGAGTATATTGGTGTTGTGTGGTGTGTCTATATGACTTGGAAGTGTCGAAGAAGGACTGCTAGGTGATAGATGGACCATTAAGTGTTTGATTTCCCTTGTGATTGGATGTGTTGCCCCGAGTTGTGGGTGCGTGGAGAATCTTTTTAGTTCTCCTAGTTAGGAGCGAATTACATAGCACGTTGCAGGTTGAGTTTAGACCCAGGAAGATTATATGACCGTGTAACGTATATGATGGTGGAAGGCATGCTGAAATACTGAATTGAGGCGACGCAGGTGGGATATCTCCTGCGGGGTGTCCTTAAGTTGTATGATCCTTATGTGTATGTTAGAAGATCTCATGTGTAATTGAAAGGTATTTTCTATGTGTTATGATTCAAATAGGTGCAACGCATGTCCATGTATCAATTTTGANATTGGGACTTAGTAAAAATTTTCTCGCCTAGAGAGTAGGCTTAACTGTTATGTGAGTGAATGCAAGAAAATGCAGAAGAGTTAAAATTCCAGATGATTTGTGTTTCCACAAGCTTATGAAAGAGCGAGTTTAATCTCACTATGGTATTACGACAGCAATGGAGCATACACGTTATGAGTATAGTGAGTTGTGATATATGGCTTCGAGCTAAGTTGGGGAGGTTGCTGTTGATTAGATGATTGAACAGTTATGTACTATGTTAGTTCTGATTTGATGCATGCTGGTGAATCAGTTCTGGTTGCGGAAATTGGGTCGATAATGACACGAGTGAAGGAAAATTTTTGACAAGACGTCAAGAGATCGGATGAGTAGGAAAGAAGTTTCGATGGTTAAGATAAATTGGTATTGTCTCCAGCGTCACCTGAGAGCGGTGTTGCGTCCTGGTTAGTGATTCTTGATCGCTTTACAGAGTTAGTACGACCGGTGGTTTGGAGGTACGCTCCAGATATTTTTGTGGTAGGTTGTGGGAGTATGTTCTACTGGAAGATTTTATAAGTGTGACATGTGATCACTTGATTGATTAAAGATGTAAACCAAGTATGAAGTTTGAGATGATGTCGTTAAATTAAAGATTCATGCCTGGA
>MU735631.1:67078-83881 GCA_026770625.1 Nicotiana glauca
CGGGTTTTGCAAATTTCGTGATTTTCGATATTTTTTGAGTCTTTTCGATTGGGTTATGTTCCCTTAGCCTATTGTAATATATTCGCTGTGGATTTGGATAGATTCGACGCGCGTGGAGGCCGATTTGAGGAGCAAAGGCATCGCGGGCTAGAGATTTCGCCGGTTAAAGGTGAGTAATTTGTGTAGATGATGACATGAGGGTTTGAAACCCCGGTATATCACATTGTGATGCTATATTGAGGCGAGACACGCACCCCATGGTAGGTGCGGGGTCGTTTGTCTTACCTAATGAAGCTCCTTCGATTTCTCCTCAAAATAGCCCAAGAACAACCCTAGTCGAAGTCCCAAATATTTTCTTAACTTCTGAAATTCGCGAACACTGTTCATTAAACACATGCCCGATTTCCGCTTCTGCGGTCCTTTAACTGCACCTGCGGTACCTCTTATGCGACATATTGACCGCTTATGCGGTCTCACTAAAAAAATTCGTGGGACCGCTTATGCGACTCAGAATCTACTTTTGCGGACCCGCTGAAGCGACCCCCTAGTCTGCTTATGCGGAATTGCCCTAGGACACGCCTGCCCGCTTAAGCGACCACCCTGCCGCATCTGCAGAACCGCTTCTGCGGTTACTTTTCCACAGATGCGGAAACACTACAAAGCAGAAGTTTCAGATCTGCAACATACTTCCAAAATTCCCGTTTAACCACCCGAAATCACACCGAGGCCCCCAGGACCTCAACCAAAAGCACCAACACATCCTATAACCTTATTCAAACTTGTTCCAAATCCTCAAAACACATCAAACAACGTTAAAACCAATAAATACATCGGATTCAAGCCTAGTTTTCATCAAAACTTCCGCAATGCGCATTCAATCAAAAACCCGACCAAACGATGTCCGATTGACCTGAAAATATGCAGACATATCCAAAATCACCTAACGTAGCTACTGCAACTCTCACAATTCCATTCCGACCCTCGGATCAAAATCTCATCTACCCACCGGAATTCGCCAAAATTCAAACTTAGCCAATTCAAGCCTAATTCTACATCGGACCTCCAAATTTAATTCCGATTGCACTCCTAAGTCACAAATCATCCCCCGAAGCTAACCAAATCCTTAGAATTCTCATCCGAGCCCTCTAACTAAATAGTCAACTTCCAGTTGACTTTTCCAAAACAAGCTTTCCTTTAAGAGACTAAGTGTCTCATTTCCAACTAAAACCAAATCCAATTCTACCCGATCAACTCAAATACTGATATTGAAACATAGAACAACATAATATGGGGAAAACGGGGCGGTAACTCACATGACAACGGGCTGGGTCGTCACACTTTCCGTGCTACCACAACTTAGTTAGGCACATTAGCTCGATTAATTATGAAGATATTCCCTTTTTATTCAAAAATAAGCCTTAGAGCCTAATTCCAACATCCAGAATTTCCATGCCAGGCCTGTTTCCAACATATGATCACCATATCAATCACAACACGCTGTACTCAGACACGACTGCATAACTTTGTTGAATTCACACTTTGCATCACTTACTCATAGGACCACAATAACCCTTCGGATCGAATTAATTGAAATTCCATGAATCCGATGCTCCCATTGCATCTCATGACCTACATGGGTCTCGCTCTAACATTTACAACACCGACACGACAGAAGAGAGGTGCCGAAATTCATAACCAATTGTTGAATCAACAAATCATTGGGTCTATACCCCTGACAAGAGTCATTGCCTCTCTCTGAACCACCCAATGGTCTTAGCTCCTTAATTCACTTCACATAAGCCAATTGCATTGGTCCTAAATCCAATAATCTCGTCTCACCCAGTACGAACTGCTAAGGTAATAAGCCACCTCAGACACAATAAAAAGTCCCATATTATGTTACCATATGCCAATAGGCTACCAATTAAAATGTGATATAGAAGGAAACGAACTCTGAAAAGGAGATCTAATTTCCCCGCTCGCGGATCATACATGCGACGCGGGCTCACAGCTAGAACGAGCTCTCCTCGGAAAATGGGAAACAAAACATATAAAGGAAAATAGGGGAACTGTACTGAACATCACACTGTTGCGGCGTGCAACCCGATCTAAATAACATACCCATGGCGGCGTGCCATCCGATCCACACATAGAACTTACATAAGGAGATGCACATTGAGCCAAATACAACAAAATATCGAATTTGGTCACAAGCACGCTAAGTGCATAATACCATCCATGGGGGACATATAGCGCCATAAGCTACAAAACTCAAGCACAACTGAGGTGTGATATATAATTTGAATCTCAAGAGCCATTTTGCTCATAATACGACATTCCCACGCTGATCCTCAACACATACACAATTTCTCAAGCCGTCTCACAACTCACACGGTGCAATGTATCACTACATGAAATATCTGACAACGAGATAACACCCTGACTACTCCCTAAGGAGCACATTACTGAAATGAACACAACTGGCCTGATATAAAGCCCTGTTCACATATAAATTGATCCATTGATCTCAAGCCGTTTTTTGGTTTCACCAACTCGGTTAATAACCTTTCAAAGACCCATACTAATTTCCCTCTTCTCATAACACACATGGACAACCATCATAACCGGAGTACAATCCACAACTCAGAATCCGAGTGCCTTCCAGGCATCTATTCTCAATTTAACAATATCATCACAATTCTTTATACTGGGTCTAGATCTTTAATCAATCAAGTGGCTACGTGCCACATTTATGCAATCTTCCTGTGGAATACACTCCCACAATCTACCATAACAATTAACTGGGTCTTACCTCCAACCCACCAACCACACTAACGCTGAAAAATGATCAAGAATCATTAACCATGATACAAGCCCTCTTTACAAAACACCAATCTCAGGTGACGCTGAAGACAATCCCAACTTACTTTAAACACCAAAACTCCTTTCCTGCTCATTCGAGATTGTGACATCTTTGTCCACACCGAACTGCAACTTTGATTCTCGTCTGAAATTTCATATTAATCGCTGCTCCCGACATGCCCATGAACAGTGGGACACGATTCTTCATCATAATTCCAGAACTGTTAATAGATTAATACTTCATCACATTAAAGCTTTTCACTGAACTCACTTTAGGAGAATCACAGCAACACATAGGCAAATACTCATAACCGTAGAACATGCAAACGTCTAAGTAATAGTCTAAGCCACTATAGCCCTTCCGGAATCTGCTTCTACATAACAAGCCATAACAGTAGAATGCTTCAGAATAATATCAATTACGACGGCTGACAAGCCTCGTACGCACCGCCACAGATCACTTGCATAACTTAATCACTTTTAAAGAGCTGATCTCTACCGCCAAGATGCCAACTAGGTTATGTCTAATCAATATATCTTCTTCCCATTTATCCTTGATTGCCTTAGAAATAATACCAACTCCATTCGATACATAACATACTCCATCTGCACTTATTTCGAGTGACCTTGAATCACGAGACTATGCCGTCTCAAATCCCACGAATTATTCTGTACCTCCCAAATGCCACTCTGTAAGCCAAAACATCACAGATAATCCTGCGCCTCTTCTCATAGGCTGCTAACAAGCTTGATTCTTTTACTCGTAATTATACGCTCGAAATCATTAGGCATCACGCCTCATCTCGTAAATTTACCATGACCGTTGTTGAGAGACACCCGCTCTGACTTGGCCCCGAATATAATTAACTTCATGAGTCTCCCATCACAGAGTACCCCCTTGGCACAGAACCCGCCGAAACACTTCCCTTGGAACCCGCATCTGCACAAAGCAACATCCTGAATCTTTCCCCCAAGTCTGGGCATGATCCATTAAGGCCAACGATAGCACACCGTTAATAATTCATTTGCTCAAATTACCACTTATGTTCCTTTCAGTAGCTAAAATAACCCATCAATATGCTAATCACCAGAAACTTCGCAAGTAGTTAACCATACAACCTAATCATAGACGGTGGGACTCTCCCATTTAGCTCAAAGCCACTATTACAAAACTCTGGAGTTCACCAGGATTCTTAATCTTTTATTGACATAACCTTTCGCAATCAATCACCAGCATTCTCAATATCTTACCATAGAAACCCAATTTGATACTCTAAATCATTAACAACATTCACACAATAGTTCCCTTTGCTGCATAACCAGTGGAACTCTTCGCAGAAGCCTCGCCAACCACGCGACTGCTAACTTGCTCACAGGAATACCCACCTGTAGAAATCACTCTCCGGTATCTTCCAACGCTGTTGCACGGGGTACTATCACTACGACCTCAACAACCCATCCTGAGTCCGAGCTCACTCTCCAGCTGCACAAGTTCATTCACCCCCCGCGGACATCCATTAAATGTGCGACAACATCCTTCCACTTCAAAGTCATGCTACATCTTTTCTTCATTTAAGCGGCTCCTTTCCGTTATATTAAATCTCCGGCCACACAAGAATCCATACTTCAAATTAGGCCCGTACACCCCAAATAACCAAGCACCAGTATTCTTAAATCATTCCAAACTCTCCTTAAGGTTCATAGTCATCTTATTACCAAGCCCTATACAACTCCACCACTCTCCCACTTTGGGCAAACTCGCTCATTTAATCAACTGCTCGACCTACGCTTCTTATACCTGGCCCTTTAGAAGTTCAAAACTCTGCCTGACACTCCCCACATGTTTTCTCATCTTTTGCTGCTCCGTTGTTGCCTTAATAAAATGTATCTTTCTGGAACTTGAATCCACAATTTGCTGCTAACTTAATCCTTTTCGAAGGTCATCTTTATCGAACCGTCAACATTAGAAATACTGATTCAATCTTGAACTACCGCATCCTGCGATATCTGACTGTCGTATATCCAATACTATTTTACAATATCTTGCCATAAAGGCGAATTGTAGCAGATTATAACACCGATAAACTTAATACGTCCAATTAGGACAACAACACCCCAACATAGAGGAGAACTCCACCTCGCTTGTAATTACCACGTTTCATTACTTCCACCAGTCCATATCTGACCATCCTTAGGTCAATTGTCTTTCCCCTCCCGGGAATAAAATACTAAATCTCTTGATTATGCACTGAGTAAACCTCCCTTCCAGTCATTCACTGCCCCGACACATGGGCATACATCCTACCATCACAACAATACTGCGGAATAATTGCTTATAATATTCCAATCAACTATACCGGGAGAATCATCCTGCACCACATTTGTAGTGCCATTACAATCCTTCAATTTTCGATTTATAACAAGCGCTCGTGTAAGATTGAGTAGGAAGAAATCAAAGGCATAAGCCTCAAAGGAATTGAACCGCACGATAAGGAAATCAAAAAGGGAAGTACTCCTAACAGCCCGGTAGCCTCCCGAGGATAAGCACAAATGTTTCTGTACGGATCCGCGAGACTCTACTAGACTTTCTCATGACTCGTGAGATCGACGGAAACCTAGTGCTCTGATACCATGTTGTCACGACCCAAAATCCACTAAGGGTCGTGGTGGCACCGGACACCTCTGTGAGGAAAGCCAACTAAATTATCAATTAAATTCTCTTTTAATACCTTTGAAAATCTATGATTTTTCCTTTCATTTTTCATAATTAAAACAATTTCTACTTCAATTTAAATTAAGTAATAACTATTAATACACATCTTTCGAAAACCATCCCAGAACCCGGTATCACAAGTGCATGAGCATCTATTGGTAAGAAAAATAAAATACAACCTTTGTCCGATATACAGTGGATAGAGAATAGTAAGGAACTACACTAGCTGCGGGTCGCCTTAAACAATGCAGCTCACCTAGTCCCAGAATCTTCCATGCTGCTACGCCCAGTAGGCTGCTAGAGATGCCTATACCTGTGCAACAAAAAAGCACAGAAGTGTAGTATGAGTACGTAAAGAACGTGTACTCAATGAGTATCCCGCCTAATCTCGAAGAAGTAGAGATGAGATGTCCAACTTCGACACTTACTAGAGGTCCAATAATAGTGCACTAAATGTGTGAGGAAATCAGGGATTTTATATTTCGGTTCTAACTCACAAAGCTGGTAAACAAGTATTACACCTTTGACAGTTAATAAAGGATTTTCAAGGTTTACTTTTCTTTATTTTATCAATCTATATCAAGCCATTGAAGGCGGCATCAATGTATAAAATTCTCAGGCAATGATATATAAATCATGCGCAGATCATACCGAGGCGACGGCCCGATCCAGCAGAAATAAATGTGCACTTGCTGAGGGTCGACAACGCACCTATAGATGCATCTATTTAATCTACCAAGGCGTTCGGCCCGTTCCAAAATAAACACATAGAGTCATTCAATCAAGAAGCCAACATGGGGCAATTATTCGAAGCAAAGCTAATTCTCTTTTAACAATTTAAGAAAGTGAGGTTCAGACCCAGTTAAAAATTCATTTACTATTTTGATGTGGTTTAAGCGATTCAACTATCCATAAGATTACAAATATTCAAAGTATAGCATGCTTTTATTTTCTAGACTACCCGGACAATAGCATAATAGTAGCTACACACGGACTCTCGTCACCTCGTGCATACGTAGCCCCCACAAATAGGAGCACATAATCAATTATTTCACCTATGGGGACAATTTCCTCTTACAAGGTTAGAAAGGAGACTCACCTAGCTCCGAAGATGCAAACCGGCATTCCACGCCCTTCCGAAGGCTTTAATTAATGCACCACGCTCCAAAACTAGCCAAAGGTTACGCAAATCCATTAATTTATGCACAATTATTCATTACAATCTAATTTATAGCAATTCCTAACTCCGATCGAAAAGTTGACCAAAACGCCCTCGGGCCCACTTGCCCGGATTCAAAATTTTTTCGAAGATAAAGATTACTCATAACCTTAGGAACTCAAATATATATTTTTCTCTAAATTCCATACCAAAAAACAGTGGCTAAATTCGAAGAATATAATTTCTAGGTCTTTCTACCAAAACCCCAATTTTTTCTATAATTTTCATGCTCAAATCCATACATAATTGATGTATTTGAGTCAAAATAGGTGGGGATAACTTACCTTAACATTGATGACGAAAATCCCCTCTTGAAACTCTCCAAAATCGCTCATACCAAGTGGAAAAATGGGAGAGAAATGACCATCTCCCGATTTAAAATAAACTTCTGCCTCCAGGTATTTTTGCTTCTGCGGAAATATTTTTGCTTCCGCGGTCCCACTTTTGCGGAAAAGATTCCACTTCTATTGACGGTCCACCGCTTCTGCAGTTCTGTTTTTACGAATAACCAGCCGCTTCTGCGGCTTCCACTAGACCTCCCATTTTTCGCGTCTGCGATCCGCCTTCAGCAGATGCAGCCCGCTTCTGCGGAAACTTGATCGCATCTGCGGTCCATGAGCCTTCGACCATAAATCGCTTCTGCGGCTCCCTTTTCGCTTCTGCGGGGCCGCTTTTGCGGCTACCCAACCGCAGAAGCGGAAACACCAGCAACCAGATCCTTCAGCTATTCTTCAACTTCCAAATTTGATCCATTAACCACCTGGAATCCACCCGAGGCCCCCCTGACCCCAACCAAACCTACAACCAATCCCAACACATGTTACGGACTTGCTTGAGGCCTTAAATTATATCAAACAACACTAAAATCATGAATTACACCCCGATTCAAGCTTTATGAACTTCAAAATTTCAAACTTCCACTTCCGGTGTTTAAACCTATCAAATCACGTCCGATTGACATCAAATTTTGCACACAAGTCATATTTGAAATTACGGACCTACTCCCACTTCCGGAATCGGATTCCGGCCCCGATATCAAAAAGTCCACTTCCGGTCAAACTTCTCAAAAACCTTCAAATTTCTATCTTTAGCCAAATGGCTTCGAAATGACCTACGGGCCTCCGAATTCACTTTCGATTGCGCCCCCAACTCCAGAATCACCATACGAAACTATTCACAGTCTCCGAATCTCATACGGACATTGATAACACTGAAATGCACTTCAAACTAAACTTATAAAATTTCTTCCAAAATGCCAACTTCCACAATATCCGCCAAAATACTCCCGGGTTATCCCAAACTCAATCCGAGTATACTCCCAAGTCCGAAATCATCATATGAACCTGTTGGAACCTTCAGATCCCAATTCCAAGGTCGTTTACTCAAAATTCCAATCCTAATTCATTCTTTCAACTTTAAGCTTCCAAAATAAGAATTCTCCTTCCAAATCAACTCTGGACTTCCCGAAATTCAATTTCGACCACACGTACAAGTCACAATACCTGAAATGAAGCTGCTAATGGCCTTAGACTGCTGAATGACGCATTAGGGCTCAAAATGACCGGTCGGGTCGTTACACAAAAAGTGCAGAGTGCAGTATCAGTACAACCGACCCCATGTACTGGTAAGTGTCGAGCCTAACCTTGGCGAAGTAGTGACAGGGATATGACACGACAAACATAAAAAACTGTGATGTTAATTCATATACGAGAAGAACAATAATAATAGATAAAGATGGGAAGGGGAACATGCTGCGAGGAATATCAGATTCTGACAGTAATTCGACATTGAAGCATAATAAATACCATATTTGAATCAACATGAATAATGAAATAGTAACACATGCACGACATCACCCTTCGTGCTTTTACCCTTGTACCCACCATAAGAAACAACAAAAACGGCACGGTATCACCCTTCGTGCATTAACTCTTATAATCGTGGCATGACATCACCCTTCATGCATTAACTCTTAAATAATGGCACAGTATCATCCTTCGTGCATTAACACTCAAAATATCGACATGCCATCACCCTTCGTGAATTAACACTCACTCACAATATCATGAACGACATCACCCCATTCGTGCTTTACACTCATCCTCACCCAGACAGTAGAAACAATAACATCCCAACAAGGGAATCAACAATAATCAATTTCATTTCAACAATTAACTTTACAAAGTAAATCTTAACTTGAGTCAATACTCAACAATGATTAAATACTCAACAATATCATAAAACTTGCCCAACATAGAGAAACATCATTTTAAGCATGAACGATACGTGATAAGAGACATAACAGTCACAATATAAAACTCAATTGCATAATCAATATCAACGTATAGATACTCGTCACCATGCCTATACGTCGAACTCAATACTAACACGTAGCAAATAAGATAACAATACTATTCCCTAAAGCTAAGGTTAGACCAAACACGTATCTCGATTCCACGGCCAAAATCAAGCCTCAATTACCCCTTTATCTCTCGGTTCCACTTTCAATCCGCTTGAATTTAGTCATAATTAACTAATTAACATTAATTAACGCTAAATAAACCAATTCTAATGCATGAGTATATATTTCCCAATATTTTTCCTAAAAATTCCAAAATCGGCCCCGGGCCCACGCTTAGTCAAAACTCAAAGTTCGAACCAAAACCCTATTACCCATTCACCCATTCACCCAAATATGCAATTGGTTTTGAAATCCGACCTCAATTTGAGGTCCAAATTCCCAAATTTCAAAATTCCTAATGTCTACCCAAGAACACCCAATTTCTCAGGAAAACCCCTAGATTTTGAGATGAATTATGTAAAAAAAAAATGAAATAGATTGAAGAAAAAGAGTTAACATTCATTTACCTATGATTTGGAGAAGAACTTGCTCTAGAAAAATCGCCATTTGGAGTTTAGGTTTTGAAATTTTGAAGAATGAAGTGAAAATCCCGTCCAAGACCCTTTTACTCAGCTGCAGATGTCGTATTTGCGACACGAGCTTCGCAATAGCGAAGATCGCAATTGCGAGACAGGCTTTGCAAATGCGAACCTGCTGTGATGTCTGCTTCTGTCGCAATTGCGAACAATTTGTCATAATTGCGAAGGTTGACTTCCCTGTTGACTTCGCAAATGTGAAGGAAATGTTCGCAAATGCGAACTATGCTAGCTAGAGCTTCTTCGCAATTGCGATAGAGCCCTAGCAATTTCTTAGCCTTTGCGGCTCGAAATTAAGAAGCCTGACCTCGCAATTGCGAGATCAGAGCCTGCAACAAAATACCAGATGCAATAGAAGTTTTTCTAAGTCCAAACTCACTCCGTGGCTTATCCAAAACTCACCCGAGCCTTAGGGTATCCAACTCAAACATGCACACAAGTCGAAAAACATCTTGCGAACTTGCTCGTGCAATCAAATAACCAAAATAACATCTTAAGCAAAGAATTTAACACCAAAACTCATGAAATTCATAAGATAGTTCAAAATTTCAATTTTTCTCAACCAAGGGTCCGATTTATATCAACTCTCTTCCATTTCTCACCAAAATTTACAGATAAGGCTCAAAATACTATATCAAACGTGCACCGGGCTCCGGAACTAAAATACGTACCATCAAAATCACAAACCATTTCATTTTCAAAAGTCCTTATATTTTCTAACAAATAATTTTCTTTAAAAATTCTTTTTTTTTTGAGGTAGGGACCTTAGAATTCGATTCCGGACATATGCCCAAGTCCTATATTTTACTCATCCAGGTCTGGGTCCATTACTAAAAATATTGACCGAAGTCAACTTTAATAAAATTTAAAGGCCAAATTCAATATTTTTCTTAAATTTCACATAAAATCTTTCAGGAAATGCGCCTGCGCTACGCAGGCAAAATAAGAAAAAAGAAAATGAGATTTTCAAGGCCTTAAAACTCGAATGCGGGCTCTAAAATAAAAGATGACCCTTTGGGTCAGCACAAGAGACAAATATCTTCAAATTGTTAGGACAAGAATTACAACAATATTAGAAAATAAACTTGCTTGGCTTAGAGGCACGTAGAGAAAACGTTTCTTGAAGATAGTTAGAGTCTTTTCCACGAGCAAACGGAAGAATAAATGACAACTCTATCTCCGGGATTCAACTACACACAACAAGTAGCATTCAAGAATGTTGCTCTTCTATTCTTGAATCTATGATTTCACCATTTGATCAATATCTCTTATAACATTTTAAGGAAAAAGTAATTTATGAATTGCTTGTCTTTTCCAAAGAAAATCAGCCCTATTTATAAGCTAAAGACTCTTGAAAAATAAGTTTATCATTTAATAAGTTCATGAATATATTCATGAATTTGGAAGATATAATATATTTGCTAAAACCAAAACGTTTGTAGTAAATCAAGAATCAATTCACATTCATTGAGTTTGAAAATAAAAGTCTTTTGTAAATACATTAATTTATTAAATAGATTGTTTCAAATTTATTGAAACACTTATTCTAACATACATCCCATGAGAGGATCCCAAATATTTTTACATTGTTTAAAGAAAATTCAATATAAAGTCTTAAGAATATATATATAAAAATTATATATTTATATGTCGGTTTGGTTTGAATTTTTTTGCTCAATACCAAACCTAGTCGGATTTTTTAATTGATTTGATTTGACCTTTTGGTTTGGTGTGGTTTTTCAGGTTCGGTTAGAACACCCCTACTACTACTGGCCATCTTTTTAAAATCTTAATACTTTAATTATTATTGATATATTTGACTATCTCTTTTTCTCTTCTTAACTTCTTTTTCTTTTTCATTATCCATCTTGTTAGTTACGACTACCAGAGGCGGATGCACGCTTACCGAATCAGTGTCGGAAATTTATATATATATATATATTGTACGGAAACAGATAAGTAAAAAATAAAATGACACCACTTAACATAAATTATGTCTTGGTGTTTCGGTTATGTGTTTGATTTTGTTCTAAGAGGTCAAAGGTTCAAAACTCAACTAGCATATTTTTGTTTTGCAAATATTTGAGACAGCCTTTGTGATGAAGTAGAATTGAACTTAGGACCTTTTCTAACTCAACAAAACTAATAAACTAATGTTATTTCTTGTCTAGAAATATAATAGTCGAAGTTATATTCTAATTCTTCTATAAATTTCGATACCACTTACAAAAATTTCTGCGTACGCCCCAGACGACTACTTGTCTTTTGTGGCTGATCAATTAATGGAAGAGTGGATTTTGAAGGTTTAAATTAATTAATTAATACATGATCACAATATCAAACATTGGCATAGAAACAAATATTGTTGCTATTATTATTACTACTATTAACCATCTCCCCCACCCAAAAAGAAAGAAAAAAACAACGACTTGGCACGTGAAGCGCCGATTGTGCGTTACATATCTCTATCATTTCCATTAACTAATGTTGTAATAGATAATCATGAGAACTGTAATTATTAACTTATGCTAGAAAAAATGCGTAAGTACCATAAATCTAATCTATATTTGGACTTCTAACTATATACTTTTTCTTTGAGGGAATTCTATTATCCCTTAAACTTATTTTAAATATAATTATTTATATCCTTACTACTATTAACCAACTCCCCCGCCCAGAAAGAAAGAAAAAAAAACAACGACTTGGCACGTGAAGAATTAGCCTCAGCCGTGAGCCGATTGTGCGTTACAAATCTCTATTATTTCCATTAACTAATGTTGTAGTCGATAATCATGAGAACTGTAATGATTAACTTATACTATGTTAAATTTTTGCAATATTTATGTAACAAATGCAAATCCTAACAACATTAGTATTTAAATTTAATGTCCTAAAAAATAACCGAAACTAACTAATCAAACAAAAAATGTAAAGAGAATAAGCTGATTGGATAATTATGAAAAGTTTAGTATGACATCAACAATAGCAACAACAAATTCTGTGTAGTCTTATTAAAAAGAAAAGCTTAGTATGAATATACATAATAAACTAACGTAAAAGTTGACATAATATAAATTTCTTAAAATACCAATCTGGATCGAACAATAACATTCCAACTACGACTACTCATCTTCCTCTCCCACCCCCACCCCACTCCCACCCCTCACCCAAACACCAACAAAAAAAGAAAGAAAAATACAACCCATTTAACACTACGTGACCATTAGCCTCAACCATTGTGTGTTCCAAACTCTATAGAACTCTCTTTCTTATTCTCGTTCTCTTTCATTTTCATATACATTCCATACAAATATGAAGAAAATCCCCATACACATAACAAAGCTGAAATTATTTTAGTACCACCAAAATTATCCCCATACACTAAAACCCCACCCAAAACATTAACGGCCATTAACGCCGTCATGCAAATTCCCCCTGTCAATGAACTTGTCAAGAACACCATCCCAGCAGTACCCATAAAGCAAAACTGCCACGTCACCACGTTAAATATCACCGTTAACCAGTAAGCTTTTTCACCCAAATCAAACACACTTTTACTCTCTTTTTTCATCTCCGAAAATCCTCCCTCTATAGTCATTCCCACCGTGGCCAAAGCAGTAGCTGCTAATTCTATCACCATTTGCATTTCCACAACCATAGAATAGCAATAAACTTTTTTATATATTTTTTCCATTAACGGAAGATAAAGAGCGAATAATAATCCAGCACCAACTGTTGAGAAAAATCCTATTAAATACTTTGACTTGGTCAAACTTTTTGGTTTGTCATGGCTTGAACCTAAGGCTAATAAAACCGAACTAAGTGTTAACAAAATAACACAATTTAGATTTGCGTATGTGATTTTTTGTTTGACGATAATTATGGAAGTGATAAGAGTGAAAGCTAACTGTGAAGATAAAACAAGAGAATTTGTCGAAACGGGAAGATAAGAACTACCCCAAGAAAATAAAAGGTTGTTAAAACCTAATAAAAACCCAATGAGAATAGAGAGTAACAAAGTTTTAGGAGTGAAACCAGTAAATGGTTTTCTATCCGTGGATTTAAAAACAAAAAAAGGTAAAAAAATAGGGAGAAGGAGAAAAGGAAAGCCAGCAGATTGAACCCAAGTAGAAACCCAACGACTTGCACCTTTGTGATTGAAGTAGAATTTTGAGAGTAGGGTTGATGAGATTGAACCAACAAAAAGACACAAGTAGTTAATTCCCAGAAGAAAAATGTAACGTTTATTAGTGGTGGAAGTAGTGTTTGTTGTTTCTTGGTCATGCATTTGGACTCTACTACCACATTTTTTGGTGGTGTTTTTTGTGTCTATAATCATAAGCTCTCTTGAAAAATTTGCTTGATCTTGATCATGTTCTTGTTGTGGGTGTTGGGCTAAGAACTCCATTGGATAATGAAAAGAACGAACAAAGAAAAAGAAACGCGGCGGATTAATGAAAGGATACAAATTCTATGTTTTGTGGTTTTTGGATGGGTGAGTACTGAGTTTAGTATATATATAAAGGTGGGCTTTAGTGAGAGTTCTTTATGCTTAAAGCGCAACCTGGTGCACTAAGCTCCCGCAATGCGCGGCAGGTCCGGAAAAGGCCGGACCACAAGGGTCTATCGTACACAGTCTTACCCTACATTTTTGTAAGAGACTGTTTCCACGGCTCGAACCCGTAACCTCCTAGTCAGATGGCAACAACTTTACCAGTTACGCCAAGACTTCCCTTCAGTGTTCTTCCTGCTTAAAAGGTTTGTTTTCTATATATGGAATTTAGTGGCTCGACTAATATAAATTAAGTCATAAAAAGTCCATTACGGAAGTTTAGCATTTTCTACTGGTTTGAACCTAAAATCTCAAACTAGATTTGTAAAAGAATTAATGGATATTATAAATATATTCTTGCTTAAAATCGTTTGCTAGCAAAGCACCATCACACAATCAAGAAAGGAAGGCAAAACCTTTCGGCTAATCATAAGGAGAGGGAGATAGGCTACTTAAGTATCTAGTATCGCAATCTAACGTCATGATTATGATAATGATGCATTTTGATAATATAATATGTTCAATAAGATTTTCTTTTAAAACAACAAGGAAATATGATATGTGAAAATATTAAATAAATTAAAGAAATTTTGTTAATGCTGACTTGAATTTCCGGAGTCTGAAATTTGAATAGTCCAGACTCCAGATCAATTATATGATAAGTGTGGATTCGATTCTTACTGTTCGTTTTTTCCTCCAATTCTCCTCCCCACGTAATAGGTGTGGCAGGAGAGATATCAAATTACATGTGTTCGTAATCATGTATATTAATGGTAAAATGTGATTAAAGAGTGAAATTATTTAAAGCTTTTTCATAAAAGACTGTTTTAGTGTTTGGACTAAAGAGTAAAATTATTTAAAGCTTTTAACAAAACACTAGTGATCTAATTCTTGATTTTTTTTTTACCATTGATCTTATCATTAGCATAAATGGCTTACATCCAAATCCATCAGTTAAAGAAGGGGACAAAAAGATAGATATACATAATTTGTAAAAGTCTTTAAGGCCATTAAGTTTAAACTTGACCGCACCTTCTTTTTCTTTTCTTTTTTAGACAAGTTGAAGGAATGTGTTAACCAAGCTTTCATCATTGTGCAAAACTTACTAGAAACTCTAACCTAGCTATAACTTTAGTAATTAATATAAAAAAATAATAATAGAAAGAAAATGAACTTTCGCATTACTAGGAAGCTCGCATTCTCTTATAAACTCGTAAATTATATATATATATATATATATATATATATATATAAAAGGTGTAAGAATCTCATAATGGTGTGAGGTCTTTGGGGAAAAACCGTATGGGTTTGGCCCGAAGCGGACAATATCACACCATGTTAAAAGTATCTTTGGATCATTTTAGCCCAACAACTTGTATCAAATCCCAGGTTCGGTGGGACGAATGATAACAAAGTGATGGTGTGGGGCGGTCCGCACACAAGAAGAAGTTAGTTGCGGGCTTCGGTTGTCATATTACTTTAACAATGTGGGTGGAATACAATGAATCTCGGAAATTGACCCGTGGACCGTGGAAACGGTCACATGAATCTTAGTTCGAGGGGGAGACACGTGGATCGTGGTAGGGGGCCACATGTAACTTAGTTAGCTGAGGAGATTATTGGGTGCGCGAACAAAGTCCCCCATTAGTAGGTGAAAAGATTGTGAGCCTACATATAAGGTATATGAATCTCTTAATGGTGTGGGGCCTTTTGGGGAAAACCATGCATGCTTGGTCCAAAACGAAAAATATCATACAATGTTAAGAGTATTTTTGAGCCGTTTTAGCCCAACAATATAAAACATTTAACAGAAAAAAAAAAAGAACTAGCTACTTGGTTTGGTTAGTAGCTACTCTTTTTTGGGGGGTGCAGGATTTCTAGCTGTCCTAAGTGCTGCTTTTTCAAGTTAGAAGGAATCGATTTCAAAATTATACAAAAATCATGCTAAATTCTCCAAACAGAACAAAGAACCTTTACTTAGGTACAACAGTACATGTCGTATACCATAATAAGTAAAGGACCTAAATCGTCCGAAGAGATCACCATTATATTATATTCCACAGATGGATGAGCAACCAGAAGCCTTCCTCAGAGGAATAAACATGTTCTCTCTAAGGCTGTGGCTGATAGGGCCTATATATGTTCAATGGCTTAAACTATATCCGGCATTTGTTTTATTGAAACATAGATATAAAAACGTGAAAATGTTCATTACAAAAAGTATTTAACTCATGAATCCATTATTTTAAAAGTACACTAAGTTTAGTACTAAAAATTTTAGAGGTTGAACGGTCCAAACTGGCTCACATATTATTCGAAACTGTTCAAGTTTATCCCACATTATACTTTAGATTTGTCCATACTATTGGTGCTCATATCCAATATATATATCAAGAAATTCATCGAATATTTATAAATATTCAACTATGATTTTGATAATAGGGGAATTTGACTATAATCACACCTTGAATAATCACATTCTTATGTTGTTTTGATGATATATATGATAACAAAATGCTC